>JAAAKQ030009573.1:0-18429 GCA_010016005.3 Zanna intricata | reverse complement strand
TCCGAACAGGGGACTAGTTTACCTCCGGAATTTTTTACCAAGGAAGACACCTCCATCATATATATATATATATATATTTCAATAATTAAATAAAATACTGAATTAAGGATAAATCTTTCTTTAGAAGAATTGCAGTATTCCATTACTTTCTGCTGCACAATCCTTAAAATCCTAACTCAGGTTCTAATTTTAAATATAAAGCCAAGCTTCTGGTTTGTTCAGGCTGTATCAACAATCAGATAGTATGTGATAATAACTACTGAAACAATTGCTGCTCTTTGTCACATATAATTCCTTTATCTGGCCTTTCTACAGACATCCACCCATTAAGGTACCATCTGTTCATCAGAGTAATCTGCTCATCAGAGGTTTGCAAATCTCAGTGCAAGAGATATGTCAACTGCTTTTTAGGTGGCTGATACTTGTCTATAGATCAGTATCCTGAATTTATTTATGGAATTTTTTAGTTTTACTGCCCTTCTTAGACAATACCTTCCTTGCCTTGGATATTTTCACAATATTTTTTTAACTACTGTAGACTTCTCCTTATGTGCAACTATCCATATTCTACTAATCATTCCAGACCTGAGCCTTGTTACCCACCGCTGGCTCCAAATTGAGAGGGAGAACTACAGCACTTCATGTTAAAAGTAATCAAAGCTGTTTTCACAGCGTTTTGGGAGACAAAAGATCCTAAAAAAAGATGACACTGATCTTATTAAATCAAAGACATGAGTTGAGAAACATTCATTTAATATTATATTCATTTAACATACAAATGTATTAAATGCTGTCAAGTTGAAGAATAATGGTACTGAATGTCTTGAAGAAATGATAGTCTACATCATTCATTTTCAAAGTGGGTGATAACACCCCCTAGTGTGTGCTGGAGGCCTTCAGGGGAGGCGTTCAGGCGGTCTAAGAAGGTAATAGCTGATTTAAAAAAAAAAATAGGTAAAAATTATATTTTCCTCAAATTAAAGTTAAATACTTACTAGTACAAAATATTAAAGGGATGACAAAAAAAATGATCGTATCAATGATTACAACTTAACTACTACCAACTTAATACTTTAACTTTGCAACCAAGAGGCTTAGAGATGAATTAAAGCTTGAATAGTTTACTGTTTGACAGTGTACTTCAGATTTCAAAAATCATCACATTAAAAAAAAAAAAAAATCAGTGAGAAGAAAAGTTTTAAAAATTTATAATTTTTCTTTGTGTTTGAGCGCATGAGGGAAACAAAATTTTGTCAGTAAACTGCATTAAAGTTATTTAAAAGCTTAACACTTTAGCTTTAATTTCTTTTTTTGTATGTCTCTATGACTTTTTAAACCTAAATATTCCACTTTAAAGAAAAAAGACCACTTTTGTCTTTAATGATCCATATCTTCCGATCTAAACAATACACTGATATATAAAAAAATGAAATTAAAAAGTTTTCATCTGGCTTTAATTACAAATTGTGAGGTCTTTAATGTAGCGTTGCAGTTTTTGGCTTTTGTTCAATTTGTGCTGAGGTATTGAAATTTTTAAAGATTGACACTGCAATATGTATCATACACTCTCAGCTTAACTTAAGATCATGTCAGTCTTATCATTGAAGCCTTCAGTATCTAGGCACAAAGTGAACAAAATCCAAAAACTGCAGTGTTACATTAAAGACCTCACAATTTGTCATTAAATCTACATCAAAACCCTTTATTTTTCATATTTATTTGTACCGATACAACGCTTAGATTGAGAGATATGCAGCATTAAAGACAAAAGTGGCCTTGTCTCTTTAAAATGGAATATTTCAGTTCAAAAAAATCATAAAGATACAAAAAAAAGGAAATTAAAGCTAAAGTCTTAGGCTTTCAAACTATTTTAATGTAGTTTACTGAAAAAAATTTGCTTCCCTTATACACTCGATCAAACATAACAAAATACAATTTTTTTTAAATTCCAAATATTCAATATTTTTGTTAATTTGATGATTTTTGAAATCTGAAGTGCACTGTCAAAAAGTAGAGTATTAAGCTTTACTTTCTTTTTTATCTGCCTTTCTAACTCCTTTTGTTGCAAAGTTAAAACAGTTTAAATACAATCATTTTTTATTATAACATATAGGTATCTCTTTAATTTTTTGTACTAATGTATAATGTAACAGTAGTGTGAAATAAAAAAATAAAACTGATTTATATTCTTTGGTAAACTTTACTTTGTCACTAACGCAGGTTCGAACTTTTCCTTGTTGTGTGTAGCAGTCACCAAGTGTCATTTTGACAACTATTTTTAATAAATAGGTGAAAACAAATTTGTATTTATATACAATGCATTATTATTCACTTATCAACGAAGGAAAAGTGACAGGGAATATATATAACTCAAAATACAATTAAAGTAAAAAAAATGTATATATATTTTAGCTTATAATGATAATTGGTTTGTTTATAATTTGTGTTTTTTAACACAAATTATAAACAATCCATTTATCTGATATTATACGTTTTTGTACCAAATTACAGCTTACATCATCCTGTTTAAAATGCTGTTAGTTTATGAATCATGAAGTATTTCTCAAACATATATTAAAATGATTAAGACATCAATGCAATTAATAACTCTTTTTATTTAACACAATATTTATACAACTTTAGGTCTATATTAGTTAAATGGGATTTCCAAACCAGCATGAATTAACAAGACTATCGGTGCTTGTTCTAACTTGCTCAGTATGAATTCTATCACATGTGATAAACAAGTAATTGCATGTTTATTCCTGTCAGTATGTGTTGCATTTCAAAACCCATATAAAGACAGTAATTGTTTCTTTTATTTTCATTAGCGTTTTCCCATGCAATCTGTAGCAGGTTTTTTTAAAGTCAATTTTTTACTCATGTATTTGTGAAGTCAAAACCATGTCAGAAGCAAAAAAAAAAAATAACAGCAACAGTGCAGAATATATTAAATACAGATTTATCAAAAATCCCACAAATCCGTCATCTCCAATGGACCTTATTTATCAAAAATGTTTTCACATTAAGCGATGAAGCCTTCTAGCTACAAGATCATTTTATTTTTATCATACAATCATTTTATGACGAATTGATAAGATAGCTGAAAACATCAAAGAATCATTATGCAATCAACTGACTTGCCAATTTTCAATTTGGTTAGATGAGTCCACTTTCACCAACTAATGAAGCATTGTTGTTGTCATACATGAGGTTTACCAAAGATGAGAAAATATATAAAGAATTATTATTTGCTAGAAATATAGAGACAGATGCAAAGGGAGAACTAACCATATGTAATATCATGGAAATGTTTTATGATGAAAAGGGAATTCTTTTGAAGAATATTATGTCAACTGCTGCTGATGGTGCTACAACTATGACATAATGTCTCAAATGCTTCATAGCATACTTAAAAAATATAGTTCCAGATGTGCTTGCTGTTCATTCCGTCATTCATCACCAACATTTAGTTGCAAGACTACTAAATGAATGCCTGCATACATTTGCAAATGAACGCCCTGAGTGAACGCCTGCAAACATCTCACATACAGAAGCACCTGCATGCATCTGCATACATCAATGCCTGTGTACAGAAGCAACTCACTAAATGACAGATTATTTAATCCACTCTGCATTGCTAATGATGAAGATTTCAACCACTTGCTGCTTCACACAGAAGTGTGCTAGCTATCAAAGAGTACTTGTCTGACTTGATTTTACAATTTGTTTGATTCTGTAACAGAGTTCCTAGAAAACAAAGACACAGAGTTGCGCAGCAACCTCATTACATCAGAAAATGATACTGCATATTTAACAGACCTATATAAATTGTGTAATGATGTTAATCTCCAGCTTCATGGTAATGACTTGAACTGGATTAAAACAAAAACTGTTGTTGCTGCTTTGGTAGCCAAACTGCTATTACACAAGAGACATATTGGCAGATGTGAATTTAATAACTTTCCTAATTTATTAACAGTACCCTTCAACAATGAAACCTGCTTGTTTACCACCAACACTTGGAGAATCTCCACAGTGATTTCAAAGAACGATTCCAGGGCATTCTAAATATGGACATACTAGTCTGGGTGCTGGACCTTTTTCAAATGTCAACACAGTAGGATCATCCCAGTTAAAACAATTTATAGAACTAATAACAAACAAAGAAATAAAAATATAATTCAAGAATGGCTACAAAGAATTTTGGCCAAAAGCCAATCCCACAACTGTATTCTGGATTATTGTTGAGTGTTCAATGATTTCAAATAGCATTCATGTTTGTCTGAATGTGGATTTAGTGCTGTAGCAACATAGCTAACCAAAAAGAGAGATTGCCTCCATGTTACAAAATGCGGCAATTTACAACTGTTTTTAAGTAAATTCAAGTCTGATATTAATAAACTCATTAAAGCACATCAGATTCATCCTTTACACTAATGTAAGTGTAATTTTTCAAATGAAAGCTTATAATTATATTGACTATGCTATCAATATTGTTGTTATATAAGTTTCAACTCAGAAATAGCATATGCTGCATCTAAAAACAATAACTGCAATTGCTGTTTTTAAGAGCGCATCTTAAAAACAGCAACTGCAATTATTATTTTTAACAGAAAGTAAGTTTAAAAATTTTGGGGTGCTAAAAAAAAGTTTTGATTCTCAATGTGGACAGTGGGTGACAAAGTATGAGAATCAATGGTAAACATGATGAATGGTTATGATCCTCAATGACTTTAATGTCTACAAACAACTTAGTTGTTATGTGAAACTATTTTATTTAAAAACATACAGGGCAAGAGAAATAAGAAAAAACATAAGAAAAGAAGAGGAAGAAGTGAATAGAATAAAGAAACATAGGAAGAGATAGATTAAGACGGCCAGTAAGTTTATTCTGTTCACAATCAGCGAAAAAAATGTTCCTAGCGCTTGGAAAGCTACTGAAATCTCAATACTAACTTCTACATCACATGAGCCTTGCTTTGCACTGGTTTACACTTATGAAAAAGAATAGTTATAAAAAAAAAAAAAAAAAAAATAGAGCAGATGAACCAGTTGAACATGACGGAATATATGAAAAATAAATAAAAGGTGGCAACTTGAAAACTACCACCAAAAATTCAGTTACATTAATGATGTGAAATGTCACAATTGAAGAAGCTAGAAGCTTGTGCATGAAATTATGGAATTAAAATTTGCAGCATTTTTTGAAAAGCAGACAGCACTGAAGGAATACAATCCATGGAATGAGATAGATAAGAATCATCAGGATATATAAAACCATTATTTCTAAACAACTTTTAACCATGGAATTTTCTCAACATAAATAAATGTAATTTTCTTACTTGTAAGAAATCTCTATGTAATTTACTTACCAATTATTACTTATAATCAAAATTAATTTTATTATAATTTAAGATTCGATTACATTTTAACCAGCCAGTACTGACACTTTCTATCACCATTCAATAAATTATACATAATTTCTGTTGTCATTTTAATTTAAAATCTTTATTATTAACCAATGGTTTTTATACTAACAGAAAATTTCATAAAACGAGTGCTGATGGGTTAAATTTTAATGTTAACTACAGTGGATAGAAAATTGAGGAAAATTAAACATAATTTTATAGGTAATAATGCACACGGACTATTACTTGAAAGCTGATCAGATTACACTGGATCTAAAATATATCAAAAGAGTGGGTCAAGGGATCTGAATAATACAAACTCCTGTGAGACACTGCTATCCATCAACTCAATCCATTCATAAATAGTTAACCAACAGCTATTGAATGCATAATAGTCAATTTTAATAAACACAATTCTAACATAAAACAGGCAATAGTATCACAGTTGGATAACTGATAAGTCATTCAATTTATTTTCTATGTAATTTCATATTACATTTATAATAAATTGTATTATAAACAGAAATTACAGTTAAAAGCAAAACATAGAAATTAATAATGACACTTAAGTTGATCACAGTGGTTTTACATCATAATCAGGCCAAAGAACTACTAAATTAATATTTTCTTTATGTTTACACAATTTGAATAGTTAAGTAGTCTTTTATCTTATAACGTATTGTTGTAGATAGTTAGATCCAAAGTTCAATTGATCATTCAAAAAAATGTTTTGTTCAATTTAAGAACCTAATGAAGAATTTGAATTTCTTCCTATATTACAACCTTGCAAACATGTAAAATTTATTATTGAAAAACAAAAAAATATATATAATAGGGAATAAAATAAAAATGTAGAAGATCTATAGTTTACACTTTTATCTAGTGTGCTATGTACCACATCCTGCACCAAAATTAATTGCCAACAGCTACAACTAAAATTTTCACAAGTAAACTGAATCTAATAATGTCATATTTTATCATTATCTTAATTTTTTAAGTAAAAGATTTATTTATATAATTTAATAAATAAAGATGTAAATGAGGATCAAAATTATGTTTCCTTTGATCAGAAGAAACAATAGTAATGTCTCAAAACATTGTAATTTTTTTTTTAATCGTTTGTATCTTAATAGAGAGTTCATCAAAATAAGATATGCAAAAAAACCTTTATCATATTTCTGTTTAAAAATCATTTACATAAGCTAAATACAAGTTACTTAACCCATAAAATAGAAGAAAAAGCTTACAGTTTGAATTAAAGGATTATTTTTCAGATGCATAAGTATTATAAATTTAAGTATACATCAACATACATAACAGAATACAGTTAACATAACATGCATATTATAGTATTCTAACCTAGTCGACCCGTAGCTAGAGCATCAGCAAGTAACGGATTATTCTGCTTCAGAAGAGCAAGCTGGTCAGGATTTGCTAAAAACAAATCACGAACATGTGCAGGGTCATCAACTCTATTCCAATGCTGAGCAGCATTTGACCTGTTACTACCTCTTGATGTTGATGGAGCTGCCCCAGGCACCTGAATAGCACTAAAATCCATCCCTGACAAAGGCCCTGAAAATATATATTTCCAAAATCTTATACATAAACCATTTACAACTATAGTAGCGTGCAAATTAATTTGAACACGGATGTTATTTAATAAAAAGTAACTTTTATTTAGAAATAAATCATAACTGTACAATTTATGAATATCTAGCAATTAATACGTCCTCATTTATTCATGCAGTGATATCAAATCACTGCACGCACGCACGTGATTTGATATCAATTCAACAAGTGTACTGCAATTTTTTTATTTATTTCTTCATCCTGAAAGTATACAGATATTATTATTATTTTGATTCATTTTTCAGTGGTCGTTTTGTGATTATTTCCTAAAGATTTTCAAACGGGTTTAAGTATGAGAATTGCCTGACCACTGGAGCATTTTAATGTTTTGTTTGTCAAAAAACTGTTCTTTTTTTTTTTTGCATTATGGCATGGCACCAAATCTTGTTTGAAAAATCCATTACCTTGAGGGAATTTGTTTTTGAAACTGTGTAGAAACCTTTTCTTCAGAATCTTGGCAAAAATTAAGTTTCTTTAAACTGATATATCCATCACTTTTCAACATATCATTTACTGAGAATAATGAACAAGGGCCATGAAATGAGAAACATTCCCAAAACATTTTTTTCTGAGGATGTTTAACTGATTGTTGGATATGAGCTGGAATGTACTACCATCTGATGTTTCATATGGAAAACTTTGCCCCTGAACATAGAAATGGTCAGAAAACATAACATTTTACCAGTCTTCTTTAACCCAGTTAGCATGTGCTTTGGCCTACAATAGCCTTTTTTCACATTGCTGGTGTTAAAAGCTGCTTTTTAGCTGGACGATGAGCTTTCCACTCATCTGCAAGAAGTTGGCGTCTAACAGTTGTCACATGTAAATCTGTACCACTGGCTGTTTAATTCTCGATTTAAGTCCACATAGATAATTTTTAATCAAGTTTACTTATTCTCACTAAAAACTGATCCTGCACTGGAATAGTTTTTATTTTATTTTATTTTACAGCCATGTTTATCTTCCTTTGAGGTGAAAAGGAACCAATTTTTTTAAATCGCTTTATAATAGCATTCACTTCCCTAGTACAACACCACACTCAGAAGTTATTTGTCACCATGTCAACCTGGTATACTCAGAAAGAGAAACAATTTTCAAACGCTTTCTTGGAGATTTGTCATTATATACTCAAGACAGACAATAAAAAATACAAGATTATATTATGTAATAAAAAGTGAAATAAATTTTCACAAAACAGTATTTATAACATGAAAATTGTTAAATAATTGAAAAATAATAACATCATATTACTCAAGACAACTTAAAAAAAAAAAATTATGATCAAGCAATATAGCCAAAACAGAGAAATAAACAAAAAATACCCAATGTTCAGATTAATTTGCTCGTTATTGTAGGTACACTGAATTAATAATACATTTACATTGTTATTGTAGTCAATAGAGCTATTCGTCTCAGCTTTTCATCCGGAGGTCCCGGGTTCGAATCCCGGTCAGGCATGGCATTTTTCACACAGGCTACAATTCATTCATCTCATCCTCTTAAGATGTAACATAACGGTGGTTCCGGAGGTAAAAAAAAATAATAAATAAAAAAAAATACAGCTATTTAAAAAACTTACATTTTTTTTTAGATTACGAAAGACCAATGCTTTTTTGGTATATGGTGTGTCATTAGAAAATTAATTTTTCCACAACTAACTGTTATCACTGTGAATTTCTTAACCCCTAACCATCTAGGACCAACACAAAACATTTCATAATTATAACTTAGATTACTAGCTAAAATCCTGTCAACCTCCTATTCCTGTTCCTGATAAAAAGATATAGTTTCCTTAACGATGGAAAAACAAAACTAAAGAGCTTTACTTAGTAATTCATAGTTGTACTTCATTTTACAGGATGACCGTTCCTAGATTTTATACAGAACCACAAATTTTACGTTATCTTTGCCCATCTAACAACTATGCCCATTCCTACATTTAAAACAGTTCAATCTTAAAACTTTCATAATGGCTTCAAGTGATTTTTTTTAACTGTAATTATGATTCTTTATTTTTGTAAATGCATTATATATTTGTTATCATATGATTACATACTGAAAATAGTAAAGATTTACTACTTTCAGTGCATTTAAAACTAGCCGGCCTCCATGGCGCGAGTGGTACTGGAGGTCCTGGGTTTGAATCCCATTCAGGCATGGCATTTTCACACGCTACAAATCATTCATCTCATCCTCTGAAGGTACACCTAATGGTGGTTACAGAGATTAAAAAAAAAGTGTATGTAAAACTGAAAACAAATTACAATAATGACAATGCTTATATCTTCACTAATTTACACAGTACAATCTGTTATGAACAAATTGCCTAATTAACAGAAACTTCCTCTTGATTTAAAGTTTTTTACTGTAAATTTATACACTAATACAATATAAAAGCCTACAAAACCTGATCAATGTAGATTTCTTATCTACAATTATGCACCACAGTATTTGTGCTATACAATTTTATCCTAGAAATAGAAACATTATAAAAATAGTATGCTTGTTTATCTTAAAAAGTATAAGTAAACTGTTATACAAATCCCCAATGTTACCAAAACACAAAAGTAAATAAAAGATAATTAAAAACAGGAATTTTTACTACTCTTTCAAATCCTTTGTATTTCTAATTATGAAAAAATACGGATTTGTTTGGTTATGTAACGTTCCACTGTTTATTACAATATATCACCTTAATTTAATACAAATTTTCAGAAATATTTATTAAAACTAATCTCCTATCACCCTTCCAAACAAATAAATCAATATAATTTTACATTTATTATAAAATTTAGCACTGATGCAAAAAATATTAAAAGAAGAAGTAGATCTAAAAGCAACATTTTTTTAGTTAAAAATAAGAAGCAACAAATTTGCCCGAGAGATTCCAATATTATCTAAAAAAATAAACTTTATTGATAAACAAAATTTATCATCATTTTCTTAAACTAGTAAAAATCTGATTGGGCACCACATGGCTTCCTTGTGCGCCTATTAAATTACATATACACATTTTTTGCTGCACTTCATTTAAACTTATTTAATTTGAAAGCGAGATATGATCCTCCAATTCTTCAATAAAGTGGATAGTTACACAATTGAAATGATGCGGTGGATATCACCTTTGATCATATTTTTTTGTGGTGTTTGTATCAGCATTTTATTTTAATTTTGTTTCATATCACTCAAGTAATTATGAGATTAATAATTATTAATAAATCAATATATTTAAATTTAAAAAAAAAAAGTAAAAAGATATACATATAAGAAGTCAAATTCCAACCTACGTACCTTCGTCTTGTAAGATCCAAATATTTCAATAATTAAAATTTTATTTGGCTCTAAAAACTCTGGAACCAATGAAAATAAATACCATTTATGATAAATATTTGGAAAGCTCTCAATGAGGGCTGATTACTGCCGTTAAGAAAAAGTCTAAAATCCAAAGTTTTTGGAGTTTGGGCATTTTTGGTCAAGTCAATTGCAACCAAAAGTGGAGGTGCACAACTAACATTGCAACAGTCCTAAATCCAAAATTTCAACATTCTACGGTTAATCGTTTTTTGAGTTATGCAGTACATACATACGGTACGTACGTACAGACATGCTGAAACTAGTCAATATGGATTCAGGGATGGTCAAAATGGATAATTCCATTGAAATCTGAAATTTTTCACGATTACAATCTTCTATTACTTCGTTCAAGCAAGTAAAAATTCATAATTTACTTTATCTTACTTAAAACTACCTAAGGAAACGATCATTATAATTTGCTGCATAATAAAACTGCAATAAGAAATTAAAATAGAAATGTATAAAATCATGGTAAGGTCAATTCTAAAATATGCCCGTTATAAATGTGATACAGATGAGATGAAGATGAAGTAATGGAAATATATTTAAAAGTAACATTTTTTTTTTTATTTTTAGTTAAAAATAAGAAGCAATAAATTTTCAAAAAAATTCTAAATTATCTAAAAATAAACATTTATTGATAAAAAAAACTTTTCAACACATTGTACTTACAATGTATACATTTTACTTTCAATTATACAATGTAGACAATATATTTGTTTCCTATCTAAGGAAACAATCATTAGCATTTGCTACAAAGTAAAACTGTGATAAATTTTTTTTTAAAATACACAAAAATATGGTGAGGTGAACTCTAAAATACTCCCAATTATAAAGCTGAAACAGATGAAGATGTAGCTATGAGAATATTACAATGGATAACTGAAGTAATTAAAAGGGCCATGATAAGAAATTAACGCATATATTAATAGACAGGGTGGGTTCAAAATGCTTCAAAAACATGAGCTAAGAAAATTCAGATATGTGAAGTAAACAGAATGAAGAATATGTGAGTAACAAGATCTGTAACTGGGGAGGAAAAGAAAGAGAAAGCATGAAAGGGAGTTGTAAAAACTAAAGAAGCTACAAATAAGAGAGGTCTATTGGATTATTGAAGATGGAAATGCTCATCCCCAAATGACGCAGATGAAGATGTGAAACAATTCAAGCTAACGCAGAAAAAAGCACTTTAAATTAAAAAAAGTTAATAGAGTTTAAAAAAGTTTTTTTAAATTAAAAGAAGCTAACTTAAAAAACTCATTAAAAGACAAATTATTAAAAACAAAAATGAAACCATTATTAAGACAATCTGTACCTTTCTATTATTTCTACCACAAACAGTGTTGAAGATGCGTAATATCATTTTCATCTGAGACAAAATATTAAGTGTAAAATAGTATACATAATTTAAGCATTAATCCCAGTCTATAACGAAGTCATATAAATCAATTTACATTTTAAATGATCCACAAGTTCAAAGTTAATTCAAAGTTTTAAGAATATATTGGTTTATCCCAATACAAATACTCAATTCACGTTGTATAGTAAATGTAAAACATTAATTAAAATCAATCTGATTTGTTAAGGTTAAGAAACTTCGTTCTTTTAATTTTAATATTATAAATTGGTTATTTATGTGTTTCTATAGTTAACAATTTATTTGTATCAGCTGTATCAATCATGACTACTTAATGATTAATCACCTAATGGTAGTTACAGAAGTACACTTTCAATAATATTTATTTTACTTTTATAATACACATTGGACATTCTGTATAAATATGTAAATCTGAAATTGACAAAGTGTTGAACTTTATATGGTAATTTTTAATTAATATCAATCCTACTCTTTTGCTTAAAAAAATTTCATCTATATGATGTAATATTTTGTACTAAACAGAGTAAATTATTCATTTATGTTGATGAACAAAAAAGTATTTAGCAAAGTTGGACACCACACTATAAACTTTTACTGGCTTAAATGAATTTTTTATCCGTTTGACCTTCATAAAAACTAGAAAAAACATGGGATTTAACTTTCTACTTGCCTGAATAATCATGAACACTGTTTACATTTTTATAAATTAGAAATATATAATTTATTTTAAAAAATAAATAATAAAAAAAAAATAAGTTAAAAAAATAAGTAAATAAAAAAAAATAAAACAAATATAAATGATTTATCATTTATGGTTTCGTTTTTATTTGCTGCATATATTATACGGTCTTTATATATTAATAAATTAATCATTTTATATATCTGTGGCTGCTTGGTGCTTTTGTAATAGGGGTCATCTATACAAATCACTCAATACAAAATTAAAAAGTTGCTGGTGTTATTTACTTATTAAAAAGAAAATTAGAATCGTACTTTAATAAAACATGAGAATCCATTTCAAAATCATTAATAGGTGAATATGAAAATCTAATTTAAAATCTGATAGAAAAGTGTAATATAAAAGAAAAGAAAATCAGAGAAGTTAGTATTTTACATAGCTCTTATTTGAATCAGAAAATCAATAATATAGTTAACAAAATAACGAACAAGAATTCGTCATATTTTGAACATGTAGGTTTATTTAAATTGGATAATAATTTAGATAAGCCTTGATGATCAAATTACAACGACTTATAGTGCACTTATAAAGCTGATTGTGAAAATTTATGATTTTTGTGTTGTTCCCTTTTGGGATATTTCAGTAAGAATATAGCCAATTTTACTTTACACAAATTACAATAATTTGAGGCTACTACAAAAAAAGTAGGTATTCTTCTGTATGATAACACCTGCTCTCATACGTTTAAAAGAAATGGGGAAATGATTCAAAAGTTGTTTCAGAAGATATTGCCACATTCATTTTACTATTCTATTTCGCACAAATAAATTTTCTTTGTTTGGTCCTCTTCGAAGAGGTTATATGTGGCACAAAGTTCAGCAACTATGAGTAGGTCAGTAATGTGATAAAACAATGTCTCAAGACAAAAAAGTGAACAATTCTCTACAACCAGAATAAAAAATACTTACAGGATGATTGTAAAGTGCCTAAATATAGCCAGGGATTATGTTGAAAAATGGCATTAGTATCATTACCATTGAATTAAGTCAGCAATGTAAACTAATAAATTTATTAATATATAAAAGACCTTATAATAAATATAGCAAGATGTAAATGACAAAGCATGTACATTTAATTCATTATTTTTCTGTTTGCCTATTTTTTTAGCTTTAAGGAATCGACATTAAATTAAAGACTTCCAAATTAAGTTCAACACTATGCTAATTTCTACTAAACATATTTACCCAGACTGTCCATGCATATAATAAAAATAAAATAAATATTACTAAATTGTCATAATTAAACTAATATATGAAAAAACGATAACTATGAAAACACATATATAGCCTTTTTTATATTATTGAAATTAAGAGAACAAAGGCTCTTAACCTGATAAAGCAGACTGAGTTTTAATTAATGTCTTACATTTATCATACAATAAGAACAAGTATGTATGTGAACCCATACACAACATGAACCAGGGTGTATGTGTTTATTTGACTGTTGCAATACTTTCTTAAAATTCTGAATTACTGAACCAATCAGACTAATTTTATTAACGCTTCTTTTTTTTACCTAACTTTAAGGTCCATTTTTACATATAAATTAATGGACACAAATTTATTATAGAATGGGAAATAAGGTACAAACAAAGGAAGTATAGTATTTTGTTAATTTTCAAACAGTAATATTTTGAGTCTCTTAACTAAAATGGTAATTAGAATAGGGCTAATTAAATAGAATATTCCAGCCTCCGTAGTGCGAACGGTAGCCATCTCAGCCTTTCAACCGGAGGTCCCAGGTTCGAATCCCGGTCAGACATGGCATTTTCACACAACCTACAAATTGTTCATCTCATCTTCTGAAGATATACCCAACAGTGGTTCTGGAGGTTTAAATAGAATTATATTGTCATTTCCCATTATTTTTCGTAGTTAAATCTTTAGAGGGATGGACCGTATTAGCAGATGAAATAACAAAACAATATTCTTTTGAATAATTAAATGTTTATTAGCTCTATTAACTAATACAATGTAATGCGTAAAATAACATGACATAACATAACGTAACCTAGCATGATATGACCGTGCCCAACAGGTCTCTTCACTCGAATTGGCACGAGTATAGCTTACAGGCAAGAGCCTGTACTAGAAAACTAGAGCGCAGCACTAGTTGGCTTAAACTAGGAATGGAAAATTCATAGTGGAAAAAAAATGCTAATTATACTGTTGAAACTTTATCATGCTGTTGAAAGTTTTTACCCCTTCTGAAAAACTTGATTTGAAAATTTCAATATCACACAGTTCACTAAATTATTACTAATAAAAGGGCTCTTCCAATATTTCTACATTTTACGTTCGTTTCACTTTCTAAATCAAGTTAAAGAAATTTTACTTTTATTTAAAATAAAACATGGTAGAAAATGCTACAACTCTAAATCAAACCAAAAGTGAAAATTATAAGCTTTTATCAAACTAAAATTAATACTTCTTAAAAACTTTTTAACTAAAATAAGCTTCTTAAAATTATAAATCATTTTAATCTTCTTTGACAGTTTCTACAAAGTCTAGTGTAATGACCAACAAATATGAATAAACAGAGGGGTCCAAAAAATATGTAATCACTGTTTGTAATTAAATAATATCTAAGGAAAAAGACTTACACTCACTAATCTAATGTATAGTGTAGTGTAAGGTATTATCTCTACCATGGTAGACGGAGCTGGCAATTTATGCCACGTACACGCAGGTGGAATGAGCCAGTGCAGCAGAAGACAATCAAGTAGCATCTATGGCTGAGGTTTGCTTATCATTTGTTGAACGCAAGGCTCTACTGAAAAGATACTGAAAGTATGAGAACATTCACAAGGTACAACGACAGTAGCAGATACAGTTTGGAACAAGAAATGATCCAGCCAACCACAATAAGCTACAAGTCCCGTGTCCAGTGTTGCACATTTCATCCAATTACCGCAAAAATCAATGAACTAGGGAGCATGTAAAAGTGGGGTGAGCTGATCAAGTGTAGATGCATTCTGAAGAGTGGAAAGTGTACATTCCAAGACTGCTATACGCAAGAATGAAGGCAACCCAGATCAAAGGACTGTGTACTGTGAATGGTTTCAGCAAATGGTTGGCAAGGATGAGGAACTTGCAGGGAAGTTTGTGTTGGCTGAGGAATCGCAATTCAAACTTAATAGTACTGTGAACTGCCATAGTTGTGTTTACTGGGCCCCTGAAATACACACGCTCACGTGGACAGGGCAGTGAATCTAGAATTGTTGTGAGGTGTGGTCTACTGCATCAGTGTGTGGTTCGATTGCTCCCTTCTTCGAGAGAGCACTATAACTGGTGAGGCATATCTTGATATGCTTCAGACAAGGATTTTGTCTGCCATCCAAAACCTGTATGATGATAACTTTTTTACATGCGACAAGATGGAGCCCTGCCGCACTACTACTGAGATGTTGGGTTGTATCTCAATTAAATTCTACCTGGACAGTGGATGGGTCAACGAGGTGCTGTTGAGTATCCAACTTGGTCTCCTGATTTGACACCTGGAGGACCATTAAGAATGACATGTACAGACAAAAACCAGCAACAATCGACCAGCTACATGAAAAAATGTAGTCATGTGCTGTCATTATGCCAGATACACTAACAGCCATACTTCAGTGTATAGTTTGGCACCATGAATGTTGTATAGAAGCTGTGTTTTTTTTTTTTTTTTTTACCTCTGGAACCACCGCAAGGTATATCTTCAGAGGATGAGATGAACTAATTAAAGAGTGTGTGAAAAATGCCATGCCTGACCAGGATTCGAACCCGGCACCTCCGGATGAAAGGCCGAGACACTACCACTCAGCCACGAAGGCCGGCAAAGAAGAAGCTGCTAGTGGTTGTTTCAAACATATACCATAACCCTCTCTCAGTAACAAAAACTGTTACATCAAATCAAATTTGTCACAAGATATGGACTAGCAAACAATGAGTAGATATTTTTGAACTCCTCTGTAGTTATCCTCAGAAATAAGATTGTTCCAATCCAAGTAAACTCTACTCTTCCCCAAAAATTTCATTCCCAGACAACACATGAAAATATGTACTGGTGTCCTGTAATCCATTACAGTTGGCTTCAATTTATCATTGAAATTGTCCTCCAGACACTGAAATTGTCTTATAGAAGACAATTACTTTATCAGTTTCAAACAAATGCAATATAAAAAACTATTTTAATCTTTTAAATATTAAAACAAAGCTGAATAAAAAAAATAATTATTAATAAGTAGAACAATTGAAATATAAAACAGAAAAAAATATTATTTAAATCTGATTACAAACAGTTGTATACCTATGACATCAAAAGACTGACATTTTTAGAGAAAAGGACTAAATGAAAATTTTTTTAGTCTTTTATCCAAATTTCAAAGGGGACTTTTATTTTCAAATGTTCCATAAACCTGAAACCTATTTAGGTGACTTATTTGTCAACTTCATATGACACAACAATCAATTCCCATGAATGTGATTAGATATTACCCTTATGGATTTACTTAATAAATTATTATAAACATAATAATTTTATCAAGCATGGCCCGTTGGTATGATTATATAATAATTAAATAAATAAATCCACTTACCAACAATTTTATAAATTTAGTTCAAGCGCTTTCAGGATGTAATTATTCCATTCTCAGGAACAAAAAAAAATATTTTTTTTTTTTTTTTTAATTTTATTAAAACTAAAATTTCATAGTCTGTGTAAAATGTCTATATAAATTGTATAACGGTAGTTGCCATATGTTTAAATTATGTTGACTTATGTCCTGTCATTAATGACTCCACCGTTATGATAAATTGGAAATGGAACGGTATGGTCAACTCACTCTATAGTTATTATTTAGTACCTATTTACACAATATATCATTATCAGAAATGATATTAGATTATTTCGTTTGACTTTTTTTATGCAATTCATATGTTTTTGTATTCTAATGTAGAATGAATGATGATTGCTCTTGCAATCTGCCTATTAAGATATTTACGCCTTGTCCATTCAAATTGACTTTATTACCATTTTTTATTCTTTTAGATGGATCTACATTGTTAATGTCTTTTACTACTTTATCATTATTTCCATACACAGTTTTTATACCAAATAACTTAAATATTTTGTTAAAATTTCTATAATTTATGTTAATTATAACAATATACATGCCAACATGAATGACTATAAACATATTTGAAAAAATTTAAATGAGCTGACGACTACCTCTTGGAATAAGAACCAATGAACTAACAAAAGTGTTGTCTGCCAACAGTAATGTTTACACAAATAATTTGGGTGTAACAAAAAAAGTACACAGAGGGGGAAGAACAACGTAATATAAACAGATATGATGATACTTCCATACTAACATCAATAACAATTTACAATGAAAATATCTGCAGGTGTGTCCACTTTTATATGTGAATCACATTATTTTCTTCTATTTTATGCATGCAACACTACTGATTGATGAAATAACACAATCTAAAGGCAGAATGCAATCATTTAAAGCAGAATGAATGGTTTGATAAAATTATCATAATGATATTCTACAGTTACAAATGTGGATACACCTTAAGATACTGTGAAGAACAAAAATATAACTTCAGTTATGTCTGCAACTCTTAAAACACAATTCATCTAAATTTATTTATTTAAAGAACTAAATACAGCTGCCAAATTTTATTTTGAATGGAAAAAACACCAAAATTAAAATGCATAATCTAGTTTTTTTTTTTTTTTTTTTGTCTTCGTTCATTTGACTGGTTTGATGCAGCTCTCCAAGATTCCCTATCCAGTGCCAGTCGTTTCATAACGTTATACCTCCTACATCCTACATCCCTAACAATGTTTTACATATTCCAACCGTTGCCTGCCTGCACAATTTTTCCCATCTACCTGTCCTTCCAACATCAAAGCGATTATTC
>JAAAKQ030009562.1:0-18429 GCA_010016005.3 Zanna intricata | reverse complement strand
TAGTAATATATGACAAGTGAGCGGTAGGACACGCAAGCAAGTGGCGTTGTGCGCCACGCTTTGACCGCTCACGCTTTGACCGCTCACGCTTTTCTGTTCAGCTCCAGGAGCTTGACAAATGGTCGCATAAAACGTTTCGTGGCATAAGTAGCCCTTCGTGGCAGACATTCGGTCTTATGTTCTAGGGCGACCGAATGGGGTGGTGGCGGGAGAAATGCCAGCAAACCAACCAACCAACAAAAAAAAATATCTTCACAGGACACAAATGATCCCACCCACATTAAATGAAAAAAATAATTATTTTAAATGAAGCTTCACGGTTCAGTGGAAGTGTTTTGGACTTGACTTTTCATCATTAGCTTTTTTACAGCAGGTGCTGTACTCATAATTCCCGAACATAAAACGAGAATTTATCAAAAATACCTTTATTATCTTCCTGAGCCCAATCTTTTTTATTTCCTGGTCAATTATATTGAATTGAATATTTATTTATTGTCAATTGAAAATTACATATAAAATTTTATTCAACATATTCATCCTTGACGCAGCTAAAAAAAAAAACCTTGAGCACTAGCTGCGAATTCATATAATTTTAACAGGATGATTAATAAAAGAATTAATTAAAAATACAACATTTAACTAAACAAAAATATATGATTTTTATAATATGATACAGAAAATAAAAAAAAAACAGACACATAAATTGAAAAATTAAGTTAAATAAAATAGACTTGAAATATAAAATACATAGAATCAGAATGTAAGTAAAATTATTTAAATTTTCATTGAAATTAAATAAAATAACATACAATAAATTTATAATCTAAAAATTCAAGTCATTTTATCAATATATCAGATGTTAAAAGTTGTTTTATCACTGATCTATGAAACCTCAGACCAGCTTCCCAACAACTCCGATCAACCATTGAGTCATGTATTGACTTTTGCCTATGCAAAATTTGATTGAAGATAAAGCTGTTTATCTGGGATTTACCTTATTTTTTCTTGACAAAAATGCATCATTTCAAGAACTGACAACCTCTTTCCTCCCAAAATTTTCTTTATATTTACCTAATACTAAACCAGCTCCACTTTTCAGTTTAATCTGTCTGCTAACTGTACAAAACTCACCTTAGATGTAGGTGTATACTTCATTGAGTAAAAGAAGCATTCTCATATTTAGCAATTACAGCAGTCCTCTTCCTAGTTGTTATATTCATTATGAAAAAATCTCTATTCACACATCAAATATTAATTTGAACAAGTATTATAACAACTAACTTTTAAAAGTACTACCGTTCCTATGAACTCTAGAACCTTAAAACTCTCAACTTTGAAATCAGCTGATTTGCAATGTCATGTTAACCACTAGACAAGCCCGGTGGGATGCTATATTGTACCTAGTTAATAGTTACAAAACTAATTTAACCAAAAAGTTAAAAATCTAAAAGTAAAACGTGTTCATATATTTACATTCAATGCAGGCACATAACGAGGGAAGAAATATATCACTTTTACCACCACACCTAGTTTGTCAAAGAATATGATGCAAAGAACCAAAACAATGCTATGTCAACAATTATTCAACAGCTAAAAAACCAACCTGTACTGTAAAACTGATTTCAGGTAATTTTTGAAGATTTTAAATAACTGGATAATTTAGAAAGACACATGTTATTAGACATTTTATTAATCATCAATAAACAAGAGAAAAGTAATGCTCTATCAAAGTTTTTACATTAAATGGATTGGCAAGTCTATGTTAGGTTGCGTTTCCTGAAATCGTACAAGGAAATTTATTTAATTTCATAATTTAATGACATTAATATTTCATTACAATCGAGCTAGGTTTTGATAAATGTTAAGATTAGGGGTTAGGTAACTAACGATACCCTGTACTGAACTTTGTATGATATCAACATAACCTAACAATCACTAATCTTGTCTAATTAACCTTAAATATTAAATTATCCAATTTAAAATGTAAACACAAGTTTAGGTCTAGGGTAAGGACTTAGATAACTAATAAATTCTGAGTACTGAACTAATCAACATTTCCTCAGCAAATATAACCTACTGCTCACTAACCTTGTCTATTACCCTTATATATTAAATTAGCCGATTCAAAATGTAAACATAAGGAATTTTTCTTAAGGAATACTAATACAAATTCAAAACACCACCCTTGTCTCTATAAAAGTATTTATTTTTTAATTTTCAAATATTTATTATGACAAAAACTACAACAAAGTGGCACTTTTCTGTATACTTACAATCAGCCTGATGACCACAATATATGTCAAGATTACTGACTTTTGAATGCACATCAACTTTCTAAATAATTTTCAGATATTGCTTTCAGAAAGTAACTCGGATTAAAGAAAATTTACAAATACAAACAGAAATATGATGGGATAAGTTTTTTATTTCTAAGAAATATCATATTGATGATTCAAATGCCTGATGACCAGATTAATTTTTACATGATTTTGCAAGAATAAGTCTGTACAAAGTCAATGTACAGATTTTTTGTTTCATAATATTTGAACTGGCCAACATTTAAATTATAGGAAAACCATTTGGATATGATTATGGTATAACTAAATCCCACGGTTTATACACCATACGCAACTTGTTTGATTCAGTTATTGGGGATTTAGAAGGAATCATGAGGAAACGGTTTTACACCTTTCAAACATTTAGTAATATTTTGTAAGGAGTAACAATCTTGAAACAGAAAAAAATTTATTTAACATGGTGGCAACAAGTTTGAAACTCCACTACATTACATAACACCAACTCGAAAGTCAAATCAAGATAATATAGTATTTTTTTTGCATAAATGTTAAAAATTAAGTGTGAGTAAATAATACACCTGAATTAAGTGAACAAAAAAACCTATTTAATAAGACACTTATGCGTGACAGAAGACTGTGATCACAAGTTAAGGTAACCAACAATTTTGTCAAATATATAAATAATTATTGACGCAATCTAATAATAATAATAACGAACAGCTATACTTCTATCTCGTCAGGTATCAGTCCCTGTCGGCCTCCATGGCGCGAGTGGTAGTGTCTCGGCCTTTCATCCGGAGATCCCAGGTTCGAATCCCGGTCAGGCATGGCATTTTCACACACGTTACAAATCATTCATTTTCATACATTGATGAAAATATCTAACGGTAGTTCGGAGATTAGAAACAGTCAGTCCCTACAATGAGGTTATGTCTGCCTTGGATAAAATTTGGATTACAAATATTTGATCAGGGCAAGTCAATTGTATTAATAATAAAAAAAAGAAGTAGACCACACTATAAATTCAGCAACACGACACTCCAGGTAATAATTTGCACAATAAAATTAACTTTGTCAAAACCCAAGCCTAACTATAAACAAATACACAATCAAAATATATATTTTACTCTGTTGAAAACTTACTCTCCAAATAGTCTTCCAAGTACAACATCTTGGAAGTTTTATTTATTTAAAAAAATTACGTACAAATTAACGTTGACAAACAAAATTCTAAATTGTCTAATTTTGCTTTACTTTACGCTATATTTAGCTATACTTATTCATTGTTCATTCATTACAATCGATCTGTTGCTGGCATTGGTGTACAACCATTCATATCGATACTTCGATGGTAAAAAGCTCAAGTTAGCTGCGCCGCGTTTAGTGAGAAGAGTCGCGCAAGAATTTTTTTTATTTCCTTTTACGAAGTAAAGGAAGTACTGTAACCGCGTAAAAATTAGATTTTCAGATTTCAACGTAAATATCAGTTTTGAAGATCCCTGAATCCATTTTGACTAGTTTCGGACGTGACGTAGGTACGTTCGTACGTATCTCGCATAACTAAAAAACGATTAGCCGTAGGATTTAAAATTTTGTATTTAGGACTGTTGTAACATCTAGTTGTGCATTCCCATTTTAATTGGAATCGATTGAACCAAATGTATCCAAAAAAGCCCAAAATCCAATATTTTTTTGGATTTTGGACTGTGGTAATAAGCCCTCATTGAGAGCTTTTCAAGATATATCATAAGTGATACTTATTTTTACTGGTTCCAGAGTTATAACCAAATAAAACTTTAATTAATGGAATGTTTGGATCTTACAAGGGAAGGCACATCGGTTCGAATCAAACTTTATCTCCTTTTTTCTTTAATTTAAATATACTGATTTATTAAAAATTATGAATTCATGATGGTAAAAAAGATTTTACAACAAATAATTATTCTTATTATATTATATAATAAAACAAAAGATATATTTAAAAAATGAAAAATTATAGTGGAATAAAATGAATTTTATGTACTAAAACTAAAAATGTGTATATATAATTTAATAGGCATTATTAAATATAATGTATATATATATATATATATATATATATATATATATGTATATTGTCACCGAATGGCTTCGACTACTCGTTGTAGTCTAAAACCCAGTGATAGCCCTGAGAAGGGCTGTTGGAAGAGCTATTGGAGTGGTGGCCTTGAAAAGGAATATTTTTGCGTTAGCTCTGAGAAGTTGGGTTCCCACTACAGCGTGATAGTGGAGACCCCCCAGAGCCCCGCAGTGTCGGGTCGGCGTCGGTCGTCTTTCGCCGGCGCCGACCGTAGCAGCTGGCCAGGCCTGCTGCTCCAGCGGAGATGCTGGCATCCGCCGGATTGTCCCACGTTGAGCCAGCCAAGGAACCTCTTCGGTCTTCTTCCATCTTCTTTTTCTGCTAAGTCTTCTCCAGGCGGTGGTTGACGATGAATTGATACTTCACGCCAAGAAGCCTTCATTTATTAGAGCCTTTAGTGGTTTTTTTTTTTGTTTAACCTCCGGAACCACCATTAAGGTAGATCTTCAGAGGATGAAATGAATGAATTGTAGCGTGTGAGAAATATGTCATGCCTGACCGGGATTCGAACCCACGACCTCCGGATTAAAGGCTGAGACGCTACCACTCGCGTCACGGAGGCCGGCACCCTTTAATGGTGAGGCCGCAAGGGTGGGGGATATGCGCGACCAGCTAGCTATGTGGGGAAGTGCCACCTGTGTACGCGGGTATGTATACTACACTCCCGCTGACATCTGTGCTGGTCGCGCTTTGTGTCCGCCAATTTTACAATACGCATGGGACAACAATATGTAATAGATTTGGTGAAACATCTGGTTATTTATTATCAATTGAAAATTATAATTTAGAATCGTATTATTTTTTGATTATCGTACAAGGAAGTCATGTCGTGTCATCTGATTTTTTAAAATAAATTTTTCAAAATTAATTTAAGCTATTTTGAATCCTTTAGATCATCGATAATAAATAAAATAACACTGTGAATAGATGAACAGTTTCCATAAATGCAACAGTTAAAATGTAGTGTGTTTTCGAGTCTTAGGCACGTCATTGCGTATATAGATAGCAATGAGAGATTTGAATCGGGTTTGATCGATTAACTTGCTGTGACGCCAACAGAAACACTTACGTCACATTTGCTAAACAAAGCACCACCACTAACAAAACTTACTGCGTGTGTAATTTTTTTCTATTCCATAAGTTAGATTAACTAATAAATAAACCACATCCTTGTCCTGCTCCTGACCGGGCTAATCTCGGGGCTGAACGCTCCGCAGCTGTCCAGCCTACAACACGTGGCTTTCCGGAAAGCCATATGCTTCGAAGATAGGCCCCGAAATCGCCTCCGATGACTTCTCTTGTAGAAGAGCGTCCCCTATATGATTTAAAAACGGGATTTCTGTCCGCTTTGGGCGGAAAGGGAAGCGTCGCGGACGATAAGCTCCCCAGCATATCGAACCGCTGGGTCCCAATCGAACAAAACCCTCCCAGGGATCGGAACGCAATCCAAACTTCTTAACGAAATCAAGCCATTTTATTTATGTATAACCGCCAGATAATTAGAATGACCCAGCAGCCAAGGGCGCAAGCCCGTATACTGCAGTAGATAGGAGGGTACTGCACCCTCCGACATCCTTTTGTTCCGTTCCGTTCCATAAACCACATCAGGACGAGAGACAAGGGTTGTTTCCTTGAATTAAAATCTCTTGAAGCTAATTATTAATATCTAAAAGAGATTAGAATGAATATATTTAACTATTTTTAATCTTTAAACGATAGATTTTGTATTGGTTTACTACAGAATTTGTAAAAAAAAAAAATCAAATAATACACAGAACAAAATATATAGAGATGGAGAAATAAATGATTTTGGCCCACAGTTTTTTTTACTTATCTAAAGCAAACTATTTTCTTTTCCATTTTTTCATCATTTCACTGTAAAATGAGGCTTTGTGGACTGTCACTTAAAATTCTCTAAATATTGATTTTTATCTCTGACTTGTTTTTTAAACAGCAATAGCAGTTGCCCTCAATAAGACTCTCCATTGTCCTGGTACATACTTCCATTGTCACCTGACAAAATCTCTTTCCCTGTTCTCTTTTTTTATGTGAAATAGTTTGGATGAGAGTGCAAAACATTTAGCTTTGTGGTCATATTGCATCCAGAACCTTTTTTTTTTTTTTTTTTTTTTTTGTTTAACCTCCAGAACCACCGTTAAGGTATATCTTTTCAGAGGATGAGATGAATGAATTGTAGCGTGTGTGAAAAATGCCATGCTTGACTAGGATTCAAACCCAGGACCTCTGGATGAAAAGCTGAGACGCTACCACTCAGCCACGGAGGCCGGCTGCATCCATTACCTAAAACTTTGTGGCGTTGCTGTTGCAGTTTGGATATAATGGCCACCTTTAACATAACTAAGAAACCTGATGATAACATCCTTGAATGAGCCATACCTGGAGTTACTAAAAAAATTAATAATTGCAATATCCTACTTATTACATTTTTATTAAATTAATTGTAATATTTAATAAATTTTTATTTACTTATATTGACAATTTGATGCAACGGAAAAATAAGTTAAAGTAATTCATTATTACTTATGTTGTTCTACAGAGCACATCAGTATTCTATGGATGCATAGAATACATCCTTTTTCTCTTGTAACAATGTCCTCACAATTTTTAAATGGAAAATAATTTATAATTCTTTTTATCCAATTATACTCAGTCCCATCAAAAACAGGAATCACATTATCATCTATTGTCATATAAGCTTAGCATAGCTTACCATTTAGCTAAAATTTTAATAATAATAACAATAATAAAAATAGAGTTTTTTTGTTATAACTTTTTTTTTTTTACTTTCAATAGCCGCTTAATATTCTTTCCACATTTTTTTAATTTATATAACTGCAAATTGCTACCATGTTAGAATAATGGTACTTACGTATTGGCCTGTCGATCATTAACAACATATTTTACGTAATAGACATAAATTAACCAAAATAACTTGCCCTCGCTTCGCTCACTAACCTCAACTAATTAACAGTAATGTTTTGATTATTTAAATTATATATAATTGCAATAATTACTAAATTTATTATTCAAATACTCAAAACATTACTGTGTTAATTAGTCAAGTTTAGTGAGTGAGGGTTAGTTTGGTTAAATTATATTTATAAAATAAATGGCTATAAAAATGGCAGTGCAATAGTTATATAGAGTAATGTTAACAATTACCCTAAGGTTTGCTTGTAATTATAATAATGGTTTACAATTATAGATATACATTACCAAACCTAACCTATGCACACTAACCTTGACTAATTAACACTAATGTTTTGATTATTTAAATGATAAATAATTTCAATAATTACTGAATTTATTATTTAAATACTCAAAACATTATTCCAATATTCAAATATTCCAATTTCAGTAATTACTGAATTTATTATTTAAATACTCAAAATATTACTGTGTTAATTAATCAAGATTAGCGAGAGTAATTTTTTTTTTGTATGACCTCTGGAACCACCATAAAGATATATCTTCAGAGGATGAGATGAATGAATTGTGCATGTGTAAAAAATGCCATGCCTGACCGGGATTTGAACTCTGGACCTCCAGATGAAAGGCTGAGACACTACCACTCTTGCCACATAGGCCAGTGACAATAATGTTTAACCGCTCGCGCAGGTTTTTGGCCAGGTTATAACCAGATTAAGTTTGGTTAAAATATATTTATAAAGTAAAGAAATATAAATGGTAACATAATGGTTGTAGGGAATGATATATTAATAACAACCCAAAAGTTTGTAATTTACTGATCAACGGGTTAATACGTAAGTACCGGAGTAACAAGAAGATTGTATGAACTTATTTTATTTAATAATTAGTAACAAAGTACAATAGTAATATTGATTTAATAGGCCCTTAATATCTCTTTCTATTTATATAACCATGCTCTGCTACCATGTTAAAATAATAGTTATTCTAACATGAAAATATCTTTGAGTTGAGAAATACATCATTATTATATAGTCTTTTTTCTACTCCTTGAACACTAAACAACCATGATTCCATTGGAAATTTGTCTTCAGACAGATACAATAAATTTTTTTCTAGGTTAGTGTAATTGTCTATAAAGATTAAAAAAATGTTCACCATAACTGCCTATGGTCGTATGAGGTTCATTTAAATCTGCGTGAGTCTTTTCTAACATTTTTTTGTCTTGTTTTCCTTTATTTTTAAAAGGTAAGTAATGAACTTTACTTTTTACATATAGTGTGAATTTCACATATTCTGATTCTATTTCTTTTGGTACATCAATTAATATTTTGTTTTTCCATAAAGTATGTCCCAACATAATATGTCTTTTTTTTTCTTAATCTTTTTATTTTACTTTCATTGTTTAATAAACTTACATCTATTTTTTGTTTGTTTTATATTTAAAGATAACATAATTCATCATATGATATAAATTATTACCTTCACTTCTAGACATACCTATTAATTCTCTACTTTGATTATAAATTTTAGAAACATTGACATTTGATACAATTTTATGTTTCATTGTTACTTTAGAATAGCTTATAAATTCTGTTTCTTTTCTTTTGCATAAAAAAACAGTAAGCAGAGCACTTCACTCTTTTTACAATAAACTTGAAACATTGAGTTTATTTTGCCTACTTTTGTGGCAGTTAACATATGACTATATCCTAATTTTACTTTGATTATTTTTCCAAAACTGTACATTCATCAAAAAAGGAATTTATTTTTCTCTCTCTCTCTCTCTTTCTATATTTATAAAATTGCTACATATTCACATACCTTGTTAAATGTGTATTTTCTTCTCTTTATATTTAGTACTAATAAACAGTCAAACCTAAAACAAAACAAAACATTTTTTTTCTACTTTTGCCTAGCACAATAGAAATCTTTGAACGAGATATGGTAGTAGAAGGTATTTTGGTCAAAAGCCTTGAGAAACTGCTTCAATAAACCAAATTATAAATGAAACGGCATTAGCTAAATTTGCTGTGAGCCAAACAACAAAATATTTGCCTCATTTTTAATGTTTATTGATATATTTCCTAACTTCAACATTTTTTGGGGGCTAATTTGCAAAGACCAAAATGTCTTTCCTGGTTCTCCTGTTCCATTTACAAAAAAAAAAAGGATTGGAAGTTTATTGTGCTCTCTTTCTTGTACCCAACAAAATACATAATAGATATCAAATTTCATTGGATAGAATTTTTTCTAAGTTCTTTTTTAAATTTTGATATATTTTTTAATAGGCAATATGCACTGAAGAAAAGTTGATTGCTATTATAAAGAATGCCTACTAGGCTCCTTTTAATTGAGAATAAATTCTAGTGTTTTGGTTTATATACTATTCCTATAACTCCAATCAAAACAAATACATATAAAGTTCCCCTTCCTTAAAAAAATTTTGAAATATTCTGTACCACTTAAATGTTGTTTCAGAAACTAATACATATTTCTTTCAATCTTATCCCTAATAGTACTTCTTTTGTTCGGTGAAACCAAACTGCATACCAAATAATCTTAATCTGACTGGTTGAAAACTTGTGGATCGTCACCTTTAAATGTCTGGTGAAGAATGTAAATTTATTCTGTACTAGATAAATTGAGTACTGTATCCATCAAATGGATTATACTTTGATGTGGAATTTCTTTAAAATCACACCGAAACATACGGATATGCTATAAAAATTTGTAGCATAACAAAAAGGTTAATATTGTCCTGCCTTAATAACCCTATTAGTCTCAGAGACGTAAATGCGGTGTCATTTTATAACTTACCTGGTTAGCTCGCTGATACGGCTTTTTGTTTGCATCACTGGTGAACGGATTGGAGGAAAGGGGGCACAGCATCGATAGACCAAAACTGGTGCTGTCATTAATTTCCATTCAGTGTAGCTCATGACTTAGCGATACCTTGGTGACTCATGTGTTTATGTTTAGAGTTTGTCGAGATAGATTGAGTTAAGTAATAATAAGTATATTTTGGATAATGTTTGAGGGTAAAAAATTTAAAGTAAACATGTAAAAAGTATAAAAATTCAATATATCAGCCTAAACCCACGTAAAAGTCAGCCGGAATATAAATTAAGAATATCTCAGTATGAACAGAAAGAGGATCTTCTCCTCTCCTTAATAGGTTGGGGTACCTATGCCATGCACAGGTACCCCAACATCCGGAGCTGAGCATGTGAGATTGTCTCAGGAGTGTCGCAAAGCTGGCACTGCGCACTAGTGAACAACGCCGATGGCGCAACCACCTCTACCGCTGCTTATTTTCCTTACGTCTCTTACCACTCATATCACAAATAGTACCATATCCATTTTCAAATGCTGTATGTTTTATGATGTTTATTTCATTATTTAACTTTTCTTTGTTATTATATATTTATTTAATTGCTCTTAATTTCTTATTTATTTAACTGCTATATATTTATTTTATTGTTTGTGTATTTGTTTTATTTGATTTTACTGTTAAAAGAATGAAAAAAATAAAATTTCTAAAAGTAACAAAAGTTTATAAAAAAAATTCAGACCAATTTTTAATTAAAATAATAATAATTTAAAATTCCATTCTACCAAAAATTCATAAATTAAAACTTCCCATTGTGAACTTTAATCAATTTTTAATCTTCCCCTGTTATATCCTTTTGAATCAATTGCTCCTAAGTTAATTGGACAACAAAAATTCATAAATTAAAAACCCTATTAGAAACCTTTGTTTAATTTTAAACCTTCCCCTATTATTTCCAAAATAACAATTAAATTCTTAGCAAAAAAATGAATTAACCTAATATATTTAATATAAAAAATGGTAGTAAATAAATTAAAAAAAGTTTAAATGTTAATAAATATACTAGAATGATTATTTACGATATAACTAACATGTATCCTAGGCATATCTATAGGCCGGCCTCCTTGCTGCGAGTGGTAGTGTCTCAGCTTTTCATTCGGAGGTCCCGGGTTCAAATCCCGGTCAGGCATGGCATTTTCACACACGTGCTACAAACCATTCATCTCATCCTCAGAAGATATGCTTAACGGTGATTCCAGAGGTTAAAAAAAAGGGAAAAAGCATACCTATAGACTATACCATTAAGATATTAGAAAATAAATTAAAAAGTAACCAAGAAAATCCAAAATTTATTAAAGGTATTATCACTATTATAAGAAATGTTCATCAACAAAATTTACAGCAAATAATTATATACAAAATGTTCCATATGTATGGGATTTCCCCTAACAGCAATTATGTCAGAAATGTATTTACAGGATTTTGAGGGTAAATTAGTGTATGGCATCACTCATACAAATAAAGTTTTAATATGGACACAGTCTCATTATATATAATCCAATAATAAACAACGAACATCTAATAATATTAAATAAATTAAATTCTTATAATTAAAATTTAAAATTCACATTTGCAATAGATAATAATACAATGTTAAGTTATTTAGTTGTCAATATCCAAATAAACAAGGAGAACCAAATTGAAATATCAGTATATAGAAAATCTACTTCTAATAATATAACAATTCATAAAAGATCAAATCACCCTTGATCTTATGAAATTAATATTTATACAAATACGATAAATAGAGTAAAGAAATAAACATATAATAAGAAAGAAAATTTAAATAATGAAATAAACATCATAAAATACATAGTAGTTGAAATTGGATCTGATACTACCTTTAATTAATATTTATAAAAAACCTCAAAACACAATAACAAAATAACTACAGTAACCATATGTAATAAGATACAAAAAAAACTGCAAAGATATACATAAAGTACACATTAAGTAAAGTATACATTATGTAAGTTAAGTACACATTATGTAAAGTATACATTAATAATATCATCAAAAATATTACTAAAATTTACAATAAACTAGTATTTAAAACAGCATATACATACTTAGTAACTACATAATAAAATATTTCAAAAACAATAATAATAATAATAAAATAAACAATCTGTGTGGAATTTATAAAATTAAATATATTGATGGTATTTATATAGAAAAGACTTATATATCATTTAAAACTAGATTTCTTGAACATTATAGAAATTACAAAAATAATAAATTCGGTTTATCTAATACAGAAGACCATTTAATAAACAATAAACATACTATATCTGATAGAACATAGATTTAGAAATTAATAAAGATGACATAAAATTAAATACATTAAAAAATATGATATATATAAATACAAAAAAAATTTCAATTTGATAAACCATCATAGTCTATGGAGAAACAGTCATATAAAATCTGCAATAGATAGCAGCACTCATATAATAAATTAATATGCACATTTCATTATTTAAGTATTTTTAATTTTTAATATGCAGTTTAATTAAATATTTTAATCATGACTGAGAACGTGAGATTTTGTGAAGTATTTTCACGGAAAAATTAAAACAAGGTATGTCTTAAGTAAATATTTTGTTATTTTGTACTAGGTGGTTTATATTAATAAAATTAATATATATCTATATATACAATATTAATAATTAATATAATATATTAATATTTATAATATTTATATATTTTTATTTTGTTATTGGTATTATAATAAATTTATCCTGTTACGTTGGCAGGTTTGCTAACAATTCAAGTTGTCGTTTTCATGTCTAATCTATAGTATTATTTATTACATTTATGAATTGAAAAATAAGTTTAACAAATATTTGGCTGACACAATCTGCATGCATGAATCATAGTCCAGGCTTTCAAGGCCCTGAAATGCACGGTTTTAATTTTTAAAGGGTTAATGAGTCGAATGAGGTGCTGGTGGAGCTGCTCCTTATGCTTGATTATTGTATATATTAGAAAAACCTTCATACCCACTAAATAATATAAAATATGATCATTTATTGAGTCCTTCACAGTTTTCTACCTGTGGTATCATTATGTAATGAATACACTTTAACAAAATTTAAAATTAAGGAATAATATTTAATGTCTTTTCTGTGATGATATGATTCCACTTAACTGCAGATTAATTAATAAATGAACAGAATATAAACATCACTATATATATATTATGTGAAGCTGTGGGAGCAGCTTCTAGTAGTTGAATGAAGGATTTTAGATAATGAGAATAATATATTAAACCTATTTTTAGTCAAGTTAATTATTTAAATTTACATTAAAATAAACCTATACTGTAAATCAAACTACTAATACCTTTGAAGTATATATACAGTAAATATCGTTTATACTGACTCCCAAGGAACCCAGGATTTTAGGTCATTATAACCGATAATCACTATAACTAATGTTTAGATAGTTTAGTGGTGCTGCTTTAATATACCATCTATACTGGTAATGTAATATGGTAAAATAATAATCATAATTTATTTCCTTAATAAAATAATATTAAAAAAAAAAAAAATATGCAATAATAAATATGAATAAAGTAGAAAAAAATTGTAAAAATTATTTTTTTTTTTTAAAAAGGTCTGTTATTTTGCTTTGTTTCGAACATTTCTTGCTGTAATATACTTTGAAGATTCTTTTCTAAATCAAAACAAACACTCATTGTTTCTTCATTAGCAATCTCTGTTAAACTTAGAAATCAGCAAACTGTTTTTTATGGTAATTCACAGTCCCATTTTTGTAACCAAGATATAAAGATATCACTTGTCATCCAAACTTTCTTGTTATTTTTGTACATAACAAGAAGCAATTTCAAATCTGTAAAACATCGGGGTTTAGCACTTTCCCCTATATTCAGAATTTTTTTTGGCAGTTCCAGTCATAGTTTCTTTTGATAATTTTCCCTCCAAATACATTTTTCCTTTAAACTGAAGGATTCCTTCTTGCGACCATTAAAAAAAAAAACCGTATTCATCAGCACTGTAGATTTTTTCATCCAAATAGTCCTCTTTTAATTTTGGGAAAATAGTTTCTAGCCATTTTTCTGACACACTGGTTGGAGCTGCTGTGGCTTCGCTGCTTATTCTCCTTGACACAATATCGTGACCCTGACGGAACCTTGTATTAAAGCTGAAGTTATTTCATGTGGTTTACCAAATTTTTCAGAAAAATCATTCACCTTAGTTTGCAAAATAGGGCCACTAATAGTGATATCACTAGCCCTCTGGTATTTAAACCATGTTAACAGCTCTTAGTCTACATCATTATGTTGACTAGGTGGGTAATTTTTTTAATTTCATAGAATTTGTTTTAAACTTTTTCTTAATTTTTTCACGGTTCTTCCATATCACTGATATTGTCGAATGACCTACGCCTAGTTTTTGGGCAATATCCTCATTAGTTTCACCATTCCCGAACCGTCAGATAATGTGCATCTTTTCTTCTATCATGAATTTTTCCAAGAACTTGTAATTAAATCACTATTATATGAATTACACAGGTACGTAAAATAAAATATGTACCTGCACGATATGGTAAGCTTACAGCAAAATATTAATTGGCTGCTTCAGTTTACAAAAATCTGGTATAGGAAGAAGAAAAAACAAGAACTATAATACATGTTCAGATAAAAAGGAGAAGGTTACTTATTTTAATCATCTAAATTGTAACTGCAGATGATGAGATATGTAGGTAATGATGAATCACTGCCGTCCGTCATTGTAAGCGATAAAATGTTGCATTGCAGTAGAAAAAATAAGTCATAATAATTGATATGTCACTACAATAAGTAATTATAAACAATATACATACTGTTTATGTATTAACAGCCTAGCAGACCGACCAAGAGATAAGTTTTTGGTCACTGTAAATGTATCATTTACAGTGACCACATGTAGTACTACTTTTAGTACTAATCCATTTTTCACATTCCCTAACTTACACCACACAAATTTAAAATCATAGTAATCAAATTTATTATTGCATAAACTATAATTGCATTTCACCTGTAGTTTGATAACTAACAAAACTTAGCACATGATGTTCAGGCGTCTCCAGATAATAGTGTGCATAATGAAGACTGATTTTTGGAGTATTTATTTTATCTTTATACATACAACAGATTTAATTTCATCAAAACACACTAATCAAATCACTGCATTTTATTTGTAATTATTAACCAATAAACCTTTTTTTTTTTAATTTTTTCTTAACTTTACCCACATTTGAATTTGGAAGCACTGCTGTTAAAATTATTTAATTAACATATAACATATAACTAACAACCTGCAACAGTACTTACATTTTTATTACCCTAACCATTTTAAATATATTTACTACAAAAATATAATCCCTTTTATAATTTTAATAACCTTCCATTGTAGATAATTCTATTAAAATGTACATTGCATTCAAAAAGTAACTTGCAAAAATTAATAATTGTGCATTGTGTGTAGTTTATTTCTGTGAGCCAATCAGGCTGCTGACCTTGTGATTGAGGTGTATCTGATTCTTTGTTGTTTACTATATGTTCATTACCTAAGAACGATTGGGACCATGTGTGCTCAGAATGATTTTTACTTTAGAAAAGAATATTTCTTGTTGAGTGCGTCTTTCATGAATGTTAGTACATATAAACAGTGAGACCAGTTTTCCATTAAATTTCCAGACACTGGAAAAAAAAAAAATTATATAAATTTTTTTTAGGCTTTGGGACCTCTGTTATGTATTGCTTCCGAAGATCAGATGAAGGATGATCCTGTAGTCAATGAAAATACCATGTCTGACCAACGTTAGAATCTAGGACTTCTGAATGAAAGGCCAAGATGTTACCACTTGTGCCATGGAGACTGGTAAGAGTACTAATAAAAAATTTAGGAAGTTGGGATCGGTAAAGAACTATGAGAGAAGTGGTAGACCATCAACACTCAATGAAGAAAAGATGCAAGGTATTTCAGCTGCTTTGTTTTGTAGTCCCAACAAGTCCAGAAAAAAGTTAATAATAGAAAAACAACAATGTTGCAAAAGCAAAAAGGGAAGTTCATAAGAAGCTTCTTATCCTTTATATACTGAAAGTGGTTCAAAAGTTATTAACTAGTAAGAGTGTAGAAGCAGATTCAATAATAAGAATGGTTTCAACAGTTTCTAACATAAAGTTCTGATGAAAGTTTTTGCTATTGACCACCTTGTTCTCTGTACTTATGCCCACCAGATTTTTACTACTTAGGTTAAGGAAAAATTCATATGTTTACCTCCACAATACCCCATAGCCTCCAGGTACTTCAAACTGCCAATTGTAATTCCACATGAAGAACTTGTAATAGACTTTGAGAATAACAAAAAACATGTGCAGGTATGTTCATGGTGACTGAATTCCAAAAATAATGTAAGGTAAGTCATATTTAAGTATATATTGTTGTACTACTGTATAGTTATGCATACACGCTGTATGCATAACAGGCTTGTACTACTCGATAAGGTGAGGTCCATATTCAGAGGGTTTACAAACTACTACTAACAATGTGTACAGTCACATTCCAGTGGTAAGTAAAGTAATGCAACTTCTGCTGTGAGATTAGATTGCTATTTTAAACATTATTGTCTGTAAGTATGGATGCAGACACATATCATGACAGTGCAACATAACATTATATTATTATTCTATTAGGCTTTATTTATATTAATGAATTAATTGATATCATTCTAATTTCAATGTTTAATAATAAAACATCAGTTTTTCTTCTGCTTAATTATTGGCTGTTTTTGTATAAATGAATGTTATCACCAGCATAAGAAAAAGTATATACAAGTAAATAAAATATAAAGTTCTTAACTCAATTGTTTTGGTTTAAGGAATGATAATAAACAAAGACATGTGTCATAGAATTATGGGTTAAAAGTTTAAAATAACCATTAATTTATGTAATTTGCAGACATTATTTTATTAATAAAAACAAATATTCCCTGTTTGCATTGGAAATTGCAACAGTTGTAACTTAAAAGTACTCATAATAAGATGTCAAGAGAACATAGTAAACCTCTTTGCAGTAAGTGTATCATCTCATGTTTAATGTTATTAAGTTCACAGACAAAAAAAAACAACAAAAAACCAGTTGCAGGACTGACAACAGAAGTGAAAACAATGAGTACCGATCAATGGTTAATAATTATATTTGATTCTATTGCCGATTTTAATGTAAGTGATTATTCATTTAAAATAACTTAAAAAACTAAGAAATTTATTTATAATATAGTGTAATGATTAATTAAATAATTTGATAATAAACATTAAATTGGTTTTCTTTAAATTTTTGAATATTGAGAAAAAATGGAGAAAGAAATAAAGATTGGGAGATAGAATGAAAAAGATCTTTAACTGAGGAAGAGAAGACCATCTCTAAAGTATTATGTACTATATATTCGAAGGTATATACACACACGTGACTTTATTTTATATATGCATGCCGCTATTATTTTATGTATAATAAACATTTTGTATATACATACGTTCATGTACTTTAAGTTTAAGATTTAAACAATAAATAACAATTTTAATATATACATACACTTATTATATTATATGTGTGTGTGATGTACATATTCATTTTTCAATCAATATTTTTAAGATACTTTTTAATTTTTTCTTTTTTTTTTATAAATATTTGACAATTTTATTTTTACACTGAACTTAAACATTTAAAAATTAATTTTATATAAACAACCAACATTCTGATATGTATACACAACATGGTTGTTACACATATGGTTGTGTAGGTATACAAAACCATATCAAAAACCATATCCAAAACGTGCTCTGGATAACTACAACAGTCTTTCTATACTGTATTAATATTTATGTATATGTGTACTGGTATACAGAGAGAAAAAGAGCAGGAGAAAGAAAGAGAAGTGAAATCAACATCTTTCTTTACTGTACATTGATGTAAACGTATATGCATAAGTATACAGAAAGAGAAGTTTATTGGGAATAACCGACGGATTATCAATGGTTTTTCTCCCACCTCTCATTTTATATATATTATACGCATATATGCATAAACTCGCGTCCTAGGCCGGCCTTCGGCCGGCCGGACGCTCGCGACGTCGGGTGAATAGATCGGAGGCTTCGTTGCGTT
>JAAAKQ030009561.1:28109-38182 GCA_010016005.3 Zanna intricata | reverse complement strand
ATAAAGCTGTTATATATAATGTTCTCTATATTAATCATTTGATCGGTTGTCGAGTGATATTGTCGAAAACCTGCTTGATATCAAGAAATGAGGCTTTCTTTTTCTAAGATCCAAACAAGTCGATTGTTTATAATTTTTTCAAAAAGTTTTCCAATAGTGCACGTCAATGAAACAGGACGGTAACTATTGGGATCTGTCAAATTTTTCCCTTTCTTTGGAACTGGTTAATAAAACATAACATGCATAGCAAAGAGCATAAGCATTACAAATTATTATAATATATACATTTAATAGTGATTTATGCTTCTTAATTATATTAAATCCTGATTGTATTATTTTTAATTATATAAATATTTATGAAAATATTAGGACATACAACAGTAATCAAAATAGATAGAAATGTATCACTTCACGTGATTTTAAGAATTAAAACGCTTCATTTTTTTTTCTTTTTGTTATTTTTGCTTGGGCATGCTCGTTGTATAAACATAATTTAATGTTTCATTACGTTTTTGCGGTTCTTTATTATAATGAGGCGAGTAAAATTTTAATTTCTTGATTGCTTTCATTTTGGAAATACTGTTTACCCATTCGTCTTTTTATCTTTTCTGGTTTTACAGTAATATTTTTCTCTTTTAATACATTAAAAACCTCCTCCCGTTTAGTTGTGATGATGGTATTTGTTTTTTTGTTTTTTTTTTTTCAAAAACCATTCCTTCGATGTTCTGCTTGTAGTTTTCTTCCATTTATCACCCCTTTTTGTTGTCAAGTAAAAATATTTCTTTGAGTGTTTTTTTTTTTACATTATAGTTTATTAAAACTAAAACGATCATTTTTTTATTTTATTTGTAATTATTTTTTTTTTTAATTTATTTATTATGAAATTAAATATATATATTTACTTTCCCATTTTCAATAAATCAATGAATTTTCAATTTTTATACGTTTATGAATGTTTGTTAATTATTTATTATTTACAACATTTTTACTTCATTACTATACAGGGACTGGTGCTATCAAATTTACAGCGGATGTGGTTATTAAACTGGTTGTTAGAAGTTATAGTATATCTTTGTGTTCTGCTGTAGGTTGAATTCAAGGAAGCCATTCAACAGTAAAATTTCCATCTGTCCCATTTGTTTAAAGCTTAAAAAACTGGAGGAATATTGGTATATAAGAAATCTAATCCATAATTTTGTCAGTGTTAAAAAATAATAATAAAAACGATTTTATAAATAAAATGTCAAAAAGTTATCTACATTGATTTATGGAAAAAAATTTGTTATAAAAAAAAAATTATTATTCACGGTTTACGATGTAAAGATTTTTTAATTAGGTATTTTTACTAACAGTTGTTTTAGTTTCACGTTGTTCCTATTGTTTAACTTCTAATATTTCCTCGTATTTCCGGTGAAAATATCCCCACAATTTTAGGATATCAAATAAATAAGTGAAAACTCAATAAAATATCAGTTGATTTATTGTAATTCAGATCAAAATAATTTTTTTTTTTTAGTTTTTGTTATGTTTGGTGAGCGTCAACACTTAATAAGCTAAACGTCAGTAAATTAAAAATATTTAAGTGAGAAATACAGTCTCTCATAAAAATAAAGATTTTGACAAAATATTTGGAGGAGATAGAATTTAAAATTTATACTTTTCTTTCATTATAAAAGTACCTGCGTTTTTTTTACATTATCCTAGTAGGAATAAAATTCCCAAAAAAATATCTTGAATAAAAGTTACATATCCAGTGGACGTAAAATCTGTATATATTTATATATATATATATATATATATACATACACATATATGTATATATAAAGATCTAATAATCTAAGCACAGTAAGTGCTTAATTTGATGTTGGGCTCTGATTCACACGTACTGAGTGGGCCTCATTTTTTCCACTTAGTAATTTCATATTTTCCCAGAAAAAAAGGATCATTGTTAATTTCAATTTCTTCATCAGTACCATCCAGACACTTTTCTTAATTAATTTCCCGCTCTTCAATGACATCTTCATTTTCACTACCTGAAGATTCGTCCAAACTTTCCTCAGAGGTTCCATCATCTTCCTGCAGTAAACATTGAATAATCTGCATGGTGAGCATTATTAGCATTCAAACGGCCTAAATCTATTATAAACACAAAAAAAGTAACATTTAAAACGTAATTTTCTTTTTAATACACATTAAATAAAAACAATGTTTTAGATAACAAGAAGATGAAAATGTGTACTTATAACTAACATTATATTGCTGTTCACACTCGCATATATGCTCGTGAAAGATTATGCTTTTGTCATTCGACTGAATACATCCATCAGTTATTTTCCCCAAATTTTTGCTTTTCATAATAATGTCACTAAGTTTCATTAACTTTTGCTTAAATACTCTCACTGTTAAATTATGACGATCAATCGGCAACTGGACTTCCATTAGTACAATTGTAATCTATAGCCAGTTATGATTGCACATAAAGGTAACAAAAAAATCCAGAATTAATTGCATTTATATATATATATCTTCTGCACAAAGCTCGGGTAACGTCAGGTTACCGAGCAAGTAATGAAAAAACTTATCATTAAAATTATTATGACCTAAGATGGAGTTTCATATTTTAATAATAATTTTTTATATTAAATAATAATAATAGTTGAAAAATTTATTGTCCATGATTAACCATCGCTAATATTGAATAATATTGAAATATTACTATACTATTACTATCGCCTTAAAAATAGTTAAATAGAAATGAAACAATTAAATTCATAAATATATATATATATATATATATATATATATTTTGTAAAAATCTGCTAGAAAAACAGAAGGAAATCTAATTACACCTCTTAATTGTTGACGGAAAATTCAATATGATGTGGCATGCGCTCTCATGAAAACAGTTGTTTCTATACGAGAGTGTGTTATATAGCTGAAAAGAGAGCGGATGGGTGGCGTTTTGATGTAGTTATGTGGAACTATCCTGGTATAATATTACAGGGTTGTTGTGTGATGAGTGATGATGCTGACATTTCACACCCCCGTTGAGGATGGGTTGGGTTTAGGACTGTTATCGAGGTTACAGCGTAGAGTGTGCTTGTAGTACTTTAGTTGGAATACTGCGTTTTGTCCCACGCATTGCAGTAAACTCTCAAAAGATAAATATATACTGATATCGAGCTATCTAATATGTACATATGAAAACAAATTGTTTGCTGTTTATCACATATTTTTGAAAACATGATGTACAGAATATTAATTTAAAACTACGATAAAAGAAATTTTTCAAAATGATTTTAATAAAGTACTTTTAAAATGTCATTAGATGAAATAAATAAATAAAATTACTGATATTCCGAGAACCCGGTGCAAATATTTTTCAAGTGGCAGTTGTTACAATAAGATGCTTCTTATTTTCACATTATTTCAACTTTTATAGACTTCTGATTATTTATACCAAATTACAACAACCCACACAAGGCGTTATCTCCTTTTATTTTAAAATAATTACTTCTACATTTTCAGTTTTTGTGTCCTTTTTCTCCGTACGAGCTAAAGTAAGGTGTATAATTATCTGTTTATATTTTTATGCAAGCTGATGACGTACAATCATGCTTGGATGAATTAGAAGAATTAAATCTTGTTATAAAATATAAATGAAAAAATAAGTAGGTATTATAGTATTAAGAATCAAATAATTTTGTGAGGTTTCATTAATACTTATAATAGAGAAAATTATAGTTTATATTTTTTGTGTACTAATAAATTTTATTATTATTTTATATTTTTATGTTTTCAATAGCATTTTCTAATTTCTGTGGTAATAAAAGCTGGCAGAGCTTTTCATGACTTTCCTCCGTGACTAATAATAAAAATTAGACCTAGTGCCAAATATAAATAAATATATATATATATATTTGTAAAGTAAGAGAAAAAATCTTCAAAAAAAGTTTTTCTAAATTTTATTTTATTATCTGGGTTCTGTAATAAAAAAAAAGAGTTGTAATACTTTCTTGTTAACTCTATATATAAAATATATGTTTACAAAAAAAAAAAAAAAAAAAATTGTAAAAATATTGAAATCGAAGGAAGATAGGATGAAAAAAAAACATATTTCAATTTTAAGAAGTGGAGGTTGATTTTTTGAAAAAAATCATAGGTTATTTATATATGCATTGCAGGTAACAAATTTGCTTTAATAAAGTATTATCTAAAATGCCTCTGAAAAAAGATTGTAATTGTTTTTTCCCCCTCGATTAACAAATTTAAAAATAAATGAATAAAATTAATGTCGTAGATATACAAATATTTGAGCCAAATTTGAAGAAGATTGATTCGTTCAGTCTTGAGATATAAGGCAAGGTGTTCGATACAAATATTTACATAAGTGTGTGTGTGTGCGCGTGTGTGTGTGCGCGTGCGTGTGTGATATATATATGTGTGTTTATATAAAGTTTACAAATTTAAAACATATAAAAATTTATTTAGGTAATTTACTGATTCGGTTGAGGTCTCATTTCACAGAAAAAACATCAAATTTTTACTCATGTAATTCATTAGTACCGATTTCGGCCACCAGTGCTGTCATTAATGTTTTTAAAAACGGATATATTTATTGATGCGGAACGTGCTCGCTTTGTATTTTGGTTCACAATTTGCAATGAGCAACTACAATTAGTAGTAATTCTAAGTAATTTTTTTAGAGAATACGGTTGGGACCTTCCTAATATTCATAAAATTTATTCTTTGTACCTAACTTTCTTTGAAACAGTTTTTATTGTAAACATGCTAAATCACCAGGACACCCAAGCACCTCTAAAGCTGCTGTGGGATACTCACAGAAAGCTTTGCACGTAATCCAAAAAATTCAACTCGACATGCGTCACATGAGATTGACATTCCACAAACGACTGTTTGGTATAAACGATTGCATTTGAAATCGTACAAACTAATCGTGGTTAATCGTGGTTAAACTCATTACAAATATGAGAAAATTGCTTGGCCTCAATTTTGCGTGGAAATGATGGATAACATTACAGACAAAGATACATTTTTAGATAATGTAATTTTTAGTGAGTCAACGTTCATCGAATTGTGCGACATATTCGTTATAGCCCTAAGTTTAGTGGTTTTTGTGCTCTAAGCAAATAAAAACTGAACTTCAGAAGGCAACTGTAAATGGTATTGTTTATCTGGATATGCTTCAAAATTTTCTGATTCCTCAGTTTGACGATGATGACCAAGATAGACATCATTACTATCATAAAGACGGGGCACCATCCATCACTACAACCTAGACATCAGAAATTTTCGTAATACTCGATTCCCAGGTCGGTGGATACGTCGTAAGGTCCAATTGCATGGCCATCTCGCTCCTTAGATTTGACCCGGATATATTTTTTCTTATGAGGTTTCATTAAAGATCGGTTTATGTACCACTTTTTTTCTGCTGATCTTATTGAGCTAAGACTTGAAATTACCGCTGCAGCTGCAGAGGTATCGCCCGAGTTGCTGGCTATATTCTGGAATGAAATCGATTTCAGCTGGGATGTACTGTATGTCGCGTTACAAATGAAAGTCTTATTGAACCAAAGTGAATGTCCAGTGACAAATTTGATATGTTTTTCTTTGAAATGAAACCTTTGCTGAATCTGTAAATTGTATCAATAATTCTTTATACGGTTTTAAAATTGTGAAGTACCTTTTGAATTACCCTGCATATCTATATATATCAAAAAACAACAACATTGATGAATTATTTGAATTTTCAAAAGGTATATACGAATGTTTTTTTATATTTACACATGTTTTTCGGTCCACATCAACTAGTTAGATCCTAAAATATAAAGCTTTACAAAAAATCCAGTACCTTTTTTTATTTGATCAACATACCTCTTCTCCCTTTAATATTTATATTTTATCTATATTCGTCAGGAAAGTAATAAACGTGAATTTTTTAATGTGTTATCTTTTTATTATGGCTTAATTTTTGTGATTGATTGACCTGTTTCATTGAAGTTTTGTTTGTTACATTTTTACTTTATTATTCTTCTTCATTTTTAATCGTATAAAATATAATTTTATCTTTTTTTTTTCTTAATATTTCGCCAATCCCTTCTACTTTTTTTTGTTACTATAATTTTTTTTTCATGATTTGTGACATTAAATCTCATGAAATTAATAAATAACAGTGAGTTATACAACTTCTGTGTACTTTTTCATTCACTGTTTCTAAAAATAACTTGAAATATTTAAAATCAAGAAAACGGAATTTCATGGTAAACTGATTTTTCCCATTTTCCAAGAAATATAAAAACCATTGAAATAGATTTATTTTAAGGTCATAAATAGTTTGAAAGATTGATAATCTCATGTGAAAAAGAGCCGTTTTTCGAGAAAATTCACATGATTTTTATAATTTTATAGTATATCAATAAACTTAGCAATCTTCTGTTGATCACTAAATTTATTATTTTATTTAAAACATAAATATTCTTAAGAATGTAAATTTTCTATGCGAAAATAGTTTTTAACTTTATCGCCTTTACAACAAAAGTGAATGGTATAAATATTGAAAAATATACGAACATAGAATATTAATTTGGGAAAAATATTAATATAGAAAAAATCTATGTGTGAGAATTAATTTATGAACATTGTATCGCTGTGGTAACGTGGTATTAATGTTAATTAAAAATCCAGTTTACCAGCACATTGAGATAAAGTCAAAATCTTTCAACTTATTTTAAAGCCTTCATTAGAAGTTAAAAAAATTACATTGAAGTCAAAAAATCTTAAAATATAAATTAAAAATTATATCGTAAGGACCGGACAGTCATGACTGTTCTTACTTTTTTAGTTATATTTTTAACTTTTTGACTTCAGTGTGATGTTTTTTAACACCCGACGATAACTTTCAAGTAAACCGAAAGATCTTGGGCTTATCTCAATTTACTGGTAAAATGGATTTTTAATTGTTAATATTATTTAAGAAAAAATGGATTAGAGGATTAAAAATAAATTTGATAAATTTTTATAAATTACTAATAAAATCGAGTTCTAAAGTTACACTACTACTACTACTACTAGGTTGAGATCCAGCTCATCACTGCTGTTTCCTGTCTAGTATTTTAATTTATTTCATATTTTGTCACTTATCGATGAATAATTGGATGAAAAATCAATTTAAATTATTCCTGGTTAGCATAAATAAATCCGGACAGGTAAATAATAAAATTAGGAGTGATGGGAAAGATGTATAACATTGACAGCGAAAAGGCTGCTAAAGTTTGGAAGAGGTATGAAAATTTTATGTACTTGATAGACTTTTTTTATTCATAGAATTCTGTCATTCTTTGATGCGGTGTCAATAAAAATTTGAAATATGATAATATTTATTCTGATATTAAAAATTTAAACTGAAAATTATGAATAAAATAAAATTAATGGAAAATTTAAGCATCACCTCGTAAATCATAACTTTTGTAATATCCTTTTATATGATGAAGGTTTGTTTAAAGTTATAATTACTTTAACATAAATATAATTTATACATTTATTGTGAATTCAAAGTTCTGCGCGTACTGTTCGTTCTCGTTTCAGTAACAATTTTGTCATTTACAAATATCATTATATTTCTTCCGATATTTTCATGTTTATCTTTGTATTTTTATAAACAATTTTTTTTATATTTCTAGAGTTGTAAATCTATTTAAATAAAATTAAAACAGAAAAATGTCACAACGTGATTAGTGTTTTATGCTGCAATCACCCTATTTGAAAATTTCTTTCTTTTTCTTTTATGTTAACTAATCAAAGTCAATTGACAACATTCGACCAGAATATATTTATATATTTGTATATATATATATATATATATATATATATACAAATATAGTAATTTTAAATCATGATTTTCAATTTATAAATCTACTCGTAATATTTTCCAGTTTCATAATATTTCCACAATATCTTCCTCATAATTCTTTCAGTTTTGTATAACTATATATTTAAGGTGAATCTGGGAAAATAAAAGTTTTCTACATTTATTAAGAGAAAAGAAATCGTCAATTCATTTTATAATTCATATATGACATGCATGTCTCATTAAATATATATTTTTTATCTATTTATTATCTAGAGCAGACCCATAAATATTAATCTCTTTCGCCACATCTTACCTCTGTGAAAAGGGGTTTTCTTCTATGATTGCCCTAAAAATGAAATATAAGAATCCCCTTTTATTACTTGAAAACAATTTAATTTTGTGTGTTTCTAGCATAGACCACATATAGAGAAACTTTTAAATGAGAATAAAAGATACCAACTCATTAATTTATTTTATTTACATGTATACTTAAAAGTGTAAGTAAAATATTTATAATAATTTTTTTTTCTCAAAAATTATTCCATCATTATTGTTTACGTGTAAAGTTGTAGGCTAATTTCGTGACCCCCCTGCCCTTTCAAAACACCCGACTCCCAGGTTGATATACGCTGATCTGAGAGAGAGCGAGATCTATCATAGGAACAGCTCCAACCGCTACCTCTAACCATCTTCACTGTATTAAACCTACTAACCATAATGGTATTTTCATGTTTAAATCTTGAAATATTCTATTTTCCGTGTGTATAAACAACATACCTTGGTAATAACTAAAATTCTTCGGTTTGTAACTAGACAACACATACCTAAACTATGCTAAATTAATAATTCAGAATTATAATTATGTCAAGTACTTTCTTATAGTTAAAATTTTTTTTCCATAGAAAAAATTCTGTGATTGCAATCATGAACTTATACAAAATTTTTCATGTTTCAAGACTGTTTGAGAATCATTCCAGACGTTTTCTTAATATTCTTGAAAAAAAAGCTATTAAATTTCAAAAATCATTTTTTAAAGATATTTCTACAAAATCTTTTATTAATTATTGAGCGGTAGATCTTGAAAAAACAAAAGTATTTCATAATTACTGTAAAAAATATGAATATGAAAACTCTAAGAATATTTTATATCGCTATTACGATACTAAAAACAATCTGATGTGGACACTACATGACTTTCTTTTAGGCCTATAAAATTACATAAACACATTTTTAAACGTACATAAAATTTTATTTCATTAATAACTTGAATGGAAATAAGTATCACTTATGATATATATTTGAAAAGCTCTCAATGAGGGATTATTACTCCAGTTAAGAAAAAGTCTAAAATCCAATTGTTTTTGGATTTTGGGCATTTTTGGACACGTTTGGTCCAGTCAATTGCAATCAATAGAAAAGATACATAACTTAGATGTTATAACAGTCCTAAATACAAAATTTCAACAAACTACGGATAATCGTTTTTTAGTTATGCGAGATACATACGTACGTGCAGATATCACGCCGAAACTTGTCAAAATGAATTCAGGGATGATCAAAACGGATATTTCCGTTGAAATCTGAAAACCTAAATTTTTCGTGATCACAATACTTTCTTTATATCGTAAAAGGAAGTAAAAATGTATTCTTCTAACTATTCCAATATTATATTAATTAGTCAATAAGTGTTTGATGATATATAAAATGTCTTCTACTCCCAAAATTCATAATTCTTAATATTATCCCCAAAGTTCACTAAAAAGTCCAATAAACCACTTTATTGGAGTATGTCCAATAAATATTTTACTTATCACTTTTATAAATATAAATATAAAATTGTCCAATTAAAATGGTACATTTTATTTATTTTTTTATTTTTTTTTTTTTACCTCCGGAACCACCGTTAGGTTATATGTTCAGAGGATGAGGATGAATTGTAGCGTGTGTGAAAAATGCCATGCCTGACCGGGATTCGAACCCGGGACCTCCGGATGAAACATTTTATAGTACAGCGGTACCCTTTAGGGTACAGTGGTACCTTTTAGGGTACAGTCATACCCTTTAGGGTACAGTGATACCCTTATATTACAGCGATTTTTATTACTATTTTCAGGAATTGATTTTACTTTACTAGTGAATTTATTTGTATTCTTATGATATGTATTACGAAACATAATTTATAACTAAATCCATTAAATGTCCT
>JAAAKQ030009561.1:1760-28009 GCA_010016005.3 Zanna intricata | reverse complement strand
TTTACTAGTGAATTTATTTGTATTCTTATGATATGTATTACGAAACATAATTTATAACTAAATCCATTAAATGTCCTTGAAAAATTCTATAACATTCGTTACATTACTTTCATAATATCAATTCAATAAAAAAAAAAGTTGAAATTAACTATGTAATTTCTTCAATATTATTGAAAGGCAGGTGGTAGGTTCTTGTAAGGTCATTATCATTTTATGTATAAGTTTTTTTTTTTTATCCATGTATTTTCAACAGTAGAGTAGTCTTAACCGGAAGGGCGTCCTGGGAATCCACATACCCGTTCTGCTTGAGATACGACGACAAAATGTCTCTTCGTTGTGCTTCAAGACGCAATTGTATTAACACAGCAAGCTAACCGTCCTTTAATTCACTACCCTTACTTTCTTAATTTTCTGCTACTGTAATTTTCTATAATTTAAATACTAACAATAAAAAATTGTATATGTTTTAGTAAACATACGTTGTATATTCAGCTGTAATGAAGGTTTCAACCCGAATGTGATAATTTACTTGTCTAATTAAATGCAATTTTTTTTACGTCCTTTTATAATTATTTTCTTTATAATGTGTGTAGTAATATTACTACATAATTATTTAATTTTAATTTATTAAATTATCAAGTAATTAATTGTTAAAAAAATATATTCAGAAGAAATTATTATATATAAATCATTACTTAATTTTTAGTAATTTTATTTTATTAGTTATAATTTTATTTATTTATTTTTTGTACTTTGTATCTACATATTAATATTAATAATATTACAATATCAATATTTCTTAAATATCATTTATATATATATATATATTTTAGCTAATTAATGATGTACGTTCCCCTGCTAAATTAAAGCAATCTGTAAAATACAGACTGTTTTCAAGATGTAAAGGATTACATTATTTATTATTTTTCAGTATAACATTCTTTGTTATTGCTGCGATGAATTTAAAACTCTTAAGATGGAATAAACATTAATCAGAATTAATTCTCTGAAAGTAATGATGTTCGTTACAAAGCCGGTCCCTGTTACGAACAGTGTGAAAGTCTCTCTCTGGACTGAATATCATTTGACATTCCGAAATGCAGTTGTAAACTCGGCTCAGTTAACAAACGATCTTTCTCTCACATTGTCTAATGTCTGGCTTGTGAGGCTTTCTATTTGTGAAAATAGCCGTGACATTTTTGGAAGTGATTTGATTTAATTTTTTTGTAATTATTTTGATAATTACTAAAAGGTCATAATTAGCTTATAGGACATACTTAGCTAATATTCCTTATAGTTATTTTTTAGTAGTTTTTTATTCGTGTAAATTAAATTTTATCACTTATTTTACTTACTATCATCATCGTTAAATACTTTCGTAGAGATTTTACTTCATCAGAACTTTTTTTTATATTTGTAAAACAGAATTATAAACGTAAAATATTAAACCGTAAATATATGTCGTAAAATATTTTTTATTGTGTTTATTACAATATATAAAAACTTGAAAATTATTCTTGAAAATGTGATGTGTATATTTTGTAGGGTTGATAAATTGTAAAGCCCAGACCGGAATTCGAACCCGGGACTTTCTGATTAAAAGACTAAAATACTACCACTCCGCCATTAGAAACCTCTAATGGCTCTGTAACATGGTAGAATTTTAAGTTATAGTTTGTGAGCTTGCATAATCCAACTCACTTCATTAATGGTGTAATTTTTATTAAATATCACGTTTAATGGAAAATATTTAATATCACGTTATAAAAGAAAAAAAAAAATTAAATAAATATTATAGTTGGGTAGAAAGAATTTTGTATTTTCAAGTGTACTACCTCTTTGAGTTTTTTGTCAATATTCATTTAAAAGTCATGGAACATTTTTATTTTATTTATTTTCACTATTAATATATGAAATATACTTAATCATTTCCCTCTTTAATGTCATTTAGGTATTTTCAACTTAATATTACTTTGTTTAAAAATTTGTTTATTTGAAAAAAAGGATTTATTTATCTAAAAAGTTTAATTATTTATAAATATTGACAATGCTTAAATAACCCTTTCCATGTATTTATCATTAAATTAAGTGTCTAATTTTCAAGAAGGACATTATATTTCGATGGTAAATTAGTGCATCTGTTATTCTAGAATGGCTGCGTAATTTTCATTAAATAGGTATCAGATAATTTGTAACATTCCGATGATACTAACCTTATAACCGACTGGGAGAAACTAGTCTTATTTTCTTCAATCCGGATATCAAAATTGTTTGGAACTGTTAAATTATTTATAATTAAGTGAAATATTAAATAAAGGTGTTGAAAATCAGTTTTTAAATGTACGTGTTCATATATAGTACGTATGTGTTCATGTACGTGTATATACAATACGAATTAATTCACCACAGAAACTTACAAAGAAGTTTGTATATGAGATTGGGAAAATGGAGATTTATAGCGTATGAAAAATCTCATGCATGATCCGAGATACGAACCGAAAATCTCCGGAAGAAAGATCGACACCTGCCACTCTCCACCGCTATATCCACTCTTCACTATCAGTGAAGTAGTATATATATTTTATAAATGTATATATATATATCTTTATCTGTTTAGCCTCCGGAACTACCGTAAGGTATTACTTCAGAGAATGAATGAGGATGATATGTATGAATGTGAATGAAGTGTACGGAGGTCCCGGGTTCGAATCCCGGTCAAGCATGGCATTTTTCACACACGCTAACAATTCATTCATCTCATCCTCTGAAGATATACTTAATTGTGGTTCCGGAGGTAAAAACAAAAAAAAAAAAAAAAAAATATAAAAAAAATATATATAAAAAAAAAATATAAAAAATAAAATATAAAAAAATATAAAAAAAAATATATATATATATATTTTTTTTTCCAAGTTTATTCTCTTGAAAATATGATTGCATATTTTGTAGCATAATTAAAATATCACGGGATCCGAATACGGGATGTTCTGATTAGAAGGCTGAAATGCTGCCACACTGTAACAGAAGTTTGTGTTTAAGTTTAACAAATAATTAAAGAGTTAATAAATTGATTGTTTATTAAACTTAATCTTAAAACTTCATACAAAACAATACAATACGATTATAAATATGAAATTGTGAATCAGTACGTTTCAAAAATAATCGGGATAATTAAATTAAAATAAATTTAAATTGAATCCCGTTCATATTTTTCAATGAATAAATTAGTAATTGGTAGAGAAAAAAAAATTATGCACATAAAATTTTATTTTAAACTTAATTCTCACGGAATTGTACTACACTCGTAGAACACAAAATAGTGTGAAAAAAAAACGTTCATTAATATTATTTTACGAAATAAATTTAGAACAGAAATTTTTTTTATTGAAAAGATGTTGTTTAAAAATGTAAGAATTTTTAGACTATTAATGGAGTTTGACTAACTGTTCTACCTTCTCTTCAAACTACTAATAAAATGAAGTAAATTTGCCCAACTTATTATCGATTGATTCTTTTAAATAGTTCTTATATTTTAGAGTTATCTTGAGTATTATTTGTTTACATAATCTTTTGCTTAGGAGTTATTAGATCATAACGTAATGATGACGTACGTAATATGGATAATTGAGGTTTGTTGTAAAAATTTTGACTGAAAAATTGAATGAATTTAAATTAGGTTTTTTAGAATAAACAAACGATGTAAAATCTCAACGGCATAAATAAAAATTTGTTTCAACAACGATGACAACAAAATTGTTATATTTCGTGACCTTGATTATTTATTCTTATAATGATTCATAAAAGAATGTTTGTAAAATTCAATAAGTTGATATATTTTTGTTATTTTCAGCTCCCCATCCCTAATATCACCAACCAAAAAAGTTTTTTGGTTTGTCTATTTTTACTATATTAAATGGAAAAACTATATAAAATTCCACTGAAAATTGTACAACCAATAAAACTTTACCAAGGATTTCTTTTTTGGGGCTGGAGATGAATTATGATGAAATTTTATTTGATTAGTATTATTAAAAATCTAAATAAACTAAAAAAAAAAATTTTTTTTAATAAAAAAATCGATATTTTAAACTTGAATCTGTTTCCTTATTACCAATATTATGGCCAGAGAATTTTTATGGCCATCTGTAGTACTACCAATTTAGGAAAAAGTAAAAAAAAAATCTGTTAAAATATATGCAATAAATATAAAGATAGTTTTTTCGATTTCTGGGGAAAGAGAAAATTTGGAAGGAATTTTTTTTAAATGGTAAGATAAGATGTACTAAGCATAATAAAAATTTAGGTTTTATTTGATAATTTTGAGAATATTGATCCAAAAGAAACTAATCTACATCTACATATTGAAGATATTTACCTCAAACTTTTACCAACAAATTACAGTCAAAAGTTAATAAGCTTAAAAAACGTACGTACATTCAAACAATTATCGCAAAAAAACAAAATATTTTTTGTTTTATCGGGGTTCCGAAGTCATGAAACGTTGAAAAATGCATAAAATCCTGTACCCTATTTTTTGACTGATTACCATACTTTCCTTCTTGCAGTATAAATCTAGAGCTACGATGCAAGAGCTTTTGAGTTGTGAAAATGAGATTTGTGAAGCAATGTCTTTTATTTCATTTAAATAGTTTTGTAAACCTGAGTAAATTTAAATCAGTAAACCAAAGTAAAGCTGAATCATGAATACGTGTCTCGTTTTAATTTAATGTTTCCAAGTAAACTATTGATTCAGAAGAAGCCCTAAAAGCGAATGATGAAGTATTACAAATAGTTGCATTTTTTCAGAATAATTATGTTATCAGATTAGAACAATAAATATGTTTTGAAGATTGGTTTTAAAATGAAATAAGCTCTTTTATTCGGATGGTAATTTAATAATCTTGAACCATCAGTAGGTATACCTTCAGAGGATGAGATGAATGATTTAAAGCTTGTGTTAAAATACCATACCTAATCGGGATTCGAACCCGGGATTTCTGGGTGAAAGGCCGAGACGCTACCACTCGCACCACGGACACCGGAAAAAAATTAAGTTATTATAAATTATAAAAACGGTTAATAAAATGAAACATTAATGGGATTGAATTCCTTATTAATTAATAAATTAATATGGAAACCCATGAAATAATGTTGTACATTACTAAGTACAAGAAAATAAAAAACACAAAATAAATCAGATTTCGTTACTGAAAATTGTTTTAACACAAATTTATGTAAAATTTGAAGGAGGTGAAGAAAATTAGGTTTTTACAATATTTTTTTAGTATTACTTAAAAGTGCATTGAAAAATAATGTTTCTGTAAATAAAATCTAAAAAATATTTTTAGAATTTAAAAAAAATATTTCTTAATTATATTTAAAATAAATAAATTTTAATCAATTTATTAAAAATAATTAATAATAATAATTGGATAATTTAATTGGTCCGGTAGTTTACTAAAAATGACGATAAAGTCCTTTCTGGTAACCCGAGATATTATGTTGAATTGTTTTAAAAACAAAAATTAATTCAGTTTTCTGATTTGGTGAAGAATTTATTTATTTAACAATAAGTGATCATTCTTCTTAGCAAAGATTACACATATAAAAACAAGAATAAGTTAAAATATTTAACTTCTAAATATCTGTCTACAATATACTTACTTACGGTTGCAAAACAATGATCTCACAGCCAGTATTTGTATATTAAAAACTCGTTCTAACTTTTTGAGGAAATCCCAAGAGATAGAATTATACTTTAAACGGAAATATAATAAATATTTAATAATAATAATAATAATAAAAGCTTAGCGTTTTACTAAGATAATTTAATAAAAGATGTAATCACAAAAGAAAACAAACCAATATTTTATTTTTATTTTATTAACAATTAGAGTCATCATCAGTGACTTATTAATGTAATGTAAAACTGTATTGGTAAATTTGTACTCTTAAACAAACTCAAGACGACTACTTCTGAGACATGTGACCTTAGATCCAACCACTAAAGAACACCGGTATCTACGATCTAGTATTCAAATCCGAATAAAAATTAACTACCTCTATCAGGATTTGAACCTGACAACTTCAACTACGAAATCAGCTGATTTACGGCGACGACTTTACCGCTAAACCAACTCGATGGTGGGTTTAGGTTATTTGATTTTCACGTAATTATTTAAAAAATCACGAAACTAGTTTCGGTATACGGTACTTTTCTTAGGTGTTAAGAACAGAAACCACATTAGTAAAATCATAGTAGCCCTTCTGTTTGTAATACCCGAGGAAGGTACTGTGTACCGATTAAGTGTTTGATTAAATAATTTTTTTGAAAATCAGATAACATATCTGTTTATTTTCTTCTGTTATGATGAATTTTAATTATGGGCTTCATCCATCGATTAAAAGAAGACATATTCATTTTTGAATTTCAATAAAAATAATTTTTATTATTTAGTATTACATTAATTAGACCAAATATCTGGAAAGAATTAATATTGCTGAAATATGATGAAACATGAATCTTGAAATTATTAGTTATGTAAAGTTTTTTTTTTTTAACCTCCGAAACCACAGTTAAGTATATCTTCAGAGGATGAGATAAATGAATTGTAGCGTGTAAAAAATTTCATGCCTGACCGGGATTCGAACCCGAATATGGAATAATTTCAAGATACATGTTTCATCATATTTTAGCAATATTAATTCTTTCTATTAATATTTTGTCTAATTAATGTCATACTAAATAACAAAAATTATTTTTATTAAAATTAAAAAATGAATATATGTCTTCTTTTAATCGATGGATTAAACCGATAATTAAAATCCAGTATTGTAAAGTGGAAATTAAATTCCAGAATTAATAATTTACGACTAATTGGTTTTTTACAGTAAAAATAATTGTGATATTTATCTAGTTTTTATTATTTTTTTTAACCCAGAAGAATTCACTTTGATTTGGTAGTAATTTAAAATTAATTCCTTGATTCTATTAATATTTGTGTGCTTTCTCGTATTTATAAATTGTTGCAAAATTATATTTTGTTAACAGTTTAAATCTGAAAATAAAATTAATCATAAGGTATGAATGAATAATTAGCCCATGTATACAATTTTGTGATTAAAAATTATATACATATACATATATATATATATATATATATATATATATATGTGTGTGTGTGTGCGCGTGTGTGTGTTTGTGCGCGTGTGTGTGTGCGCGTGTGTGTGTGTGTACTTTTAAGCTTTTCATTACGTAATGTTTTTTATTGAAATCTTTTTCGTTTCTTTTACAGGTATTACAGGTACGAATATAAGGTCGTGTCTGAAGCAAAGCCTTACCTTGATATGCAGTACTCAAAGGGTCTTCTCTAATGAGAGAACACCACAGACACCTTCAAAGCTGGTCCTGGTAACTCATTAATTATTTCTGCAAGGGAAGTACTCTGCGCTCTGATATTCTGTGTAAGGTTGTGTTTGATAATAACTTTATACAAAAGCCTGAATTAATATTGAGTTAGTCAATCTATTTATTTAAAAAAAAAAAAAAAAAACTGAATAAATGCAATTAGCAGGAATAATGATTATTATATTGTGTTCAGTGCTGTGTAGTGTAGTGAAGTGGTTTTTTTATCTCAACGTTTAAGTATTTGCAATAAATTATAAAAATATCGTAGGAGTTAAATCATTTTTAATTAATTACGTAAATTTTTACGTACAGTTTTTCATACATATCTGGATAATGAAATATTTGTAATATTAGATACAAAATATTATTTAAAATACGAAACAAGTTAGTTTTAAATTTCTATTAAATTATAAATCTTTTTATTTTATTTATTTATTTTGATTTGTTTTTGGTGTATTTTGAGGAAAAATATTATTTTTTTTTTTAGAGATTTAATTTTTATAAATTAAAAACCGCTGTTGTTGTGAACACATCAGATGAAAATTTTCTTCAATACTTTTCTTAATACGACGTATTTAAACTTAATGTTATTAATGAGATGTAAATCAAGCATAATCCATTAAAAAAAAGAAGATTAATATTAATTTTATGTTGCGTTTATCTATTTTGATTTATAATATTTTTTATAAAAACATTTCATTTTACAAAGATGTTACATTCGATTACGTTGTATTTTAAATTGGCAGGGGAATATTTTATAAAACCTGACTAATTAAAAGTTATTAACTTTTTTTTTTTGTTAATGTCAAATAATTTGAAGTTACCGGTTGTTAAATTTTTTTTCACATAAATTTTTTCTGAGTAAAATGAACTTATAATTTGTATTATTTAAGATATGGATGATAAAGAATTATATAAAGTTGAATACATAGATGAAATACCAACGTCATCAACTGAAGGTGAACAATATGTTTGGAAAAAGAAAAAAGCGTTGCAAAAGACTAAAGCCAAAGAATTTAATTCTACCAAAGAAGATGATTACAATAAATTGATTACTGTAAAACAATTAAAAACAGCAGCAACATCAACTTGTAGTGAAGATTATTTAATATTTCAAGATAAAAAACAATATATTGTTCCTGAAAATGAGATTTTAGATAAAGAATTACCGGATATAAATGAAGATAATTCGGAGATTTCGAATTTAGAATCATCTTTAAGTCCGAAAGCTCCATTGGTCACTATAGATATAGAATCGACCGATGATTCTTTATCATTTAAAGAAAAATATTCATCCGATGTATCAGATGAAATCGGAAATATACCACAAGTTAAACAAGAAAATCAAATTTTCACAGGGCAAGATTTTAATTTTCAACAAAGTAATAACGATGTAGAAGAAAATGTATTTACATATTTCAATGAGAGCGATTCAAGAAATGATGATAATAATGATAAATCATTAAATATTCATGTTTCTGAAGATGAAAAAAGTAACGTCAAAAATGATAATATTTTATATGATATATCGTTTAAAGAAGATGTTTTACTTTGCGTTGTTATAAAAGAATCAACATCGCAACAAGAAAGCACTGTTTTAATAAATGATGTAACTGATACCTTTGATAAAGAACAAAACAAAGAAATTAATATCACTTTATTAAATAAGGACAAAAAAGAGGATCTTGTAACAAGTAGTAATTCCGTTGAAAATTTATCTCCTGTCAGTGAAATCGTTGTTTGTGACAAAGTTAGTTATAAAGAAGAGTTAAATGATGGTAGTAGTAGTTGCAGCAGCAGCTTAAGAGCGGATTTAAACGATATTAATGAAAACTTATTTTCTTTAACAATTAAAGAAAAAAGTTTTGACAGACTTGATAATGTTGAAATATCAGGAGAAAATTCATCGGAAAATAATGTAGATAATATTAAAACATCTATTAGTATAGATTTTATTGATAAAATTTCGGTTAATGATCAAAACGAATGTTTAGAGTTAAGTTCCAACCCGACCTCAGAAAAACTGGATTATACATTTTCATCTGATATTCAGGGTGATAAATTAGACAATTTAATTAATGAGAATGATGAGCCCGAATGTAAAACCTTTGGCAGGCCCGATAATGTTATTCACTCTTATGATAATATAGATTATTTCATAAGAGTTGATAATCTATTTGAATATAGTCCATGTCAGGCTCTTACCGTTAAAGCTTTAGAAGATTATAATGAATATGATACAAGTACAGTAAAAGAAAGTGTGAAATTACAAGATGTTTCAAATTTTATTGACGTGAATTTTTCTTTTCTTAAAGATGATTTTAGCGATCCAAGTTCTCCGAACATTAGTTCTAGTTCAGATGAAAAAGAAGGTAATGAAAAATCTGACCGAGATGTCGGTGTACAAACGACAATAACATTGTTAGAAAATATAGAAGTTGTAGAAAGCGATACGAAGAAAGATTTATATCATGAAAATTGCAATAGTAAAAATGATGAAGAACAAAACATATCGATGTTAGAAAATGATAAAATCGAATTACAATTTATTTCATCTCAAATATCTTCAGATGAAGAAAAGTATTCTGATAAATTATTATCGGATTCAAATCGTTCCGAGGTATATTTTAATGTTTCACATAATTTACAACCGCATTTTCTAATAACGACTGAAAGGCCCAAAAGTATTTTAACCAAAGATTTAAAAAATATTGAAACCAAAGAGGAGCCTTTTATGAGATCTGAAAAGGAAATTTCTATTACAGAATTATTGGGTAGTTCTAGCTCTTCTACAGAAAGTAAAAATAACGGTGAAGAAGTAATTAACAATGAAATAAATCCTTCGAATAACAGTATTAAGAACGAAGAAAATATAAATGAAAAGTTAATAATAGTAGATAATAGTGATCAAAATGTAAAACACGAAGATCATGAAAATCTAGTAGAGATGTCTCTTTGTAACAAACAAAATTTTATGATCAATCAACAACAAAGTACAACAGAAATAAATACTAATTTAAGTGATATTCGCATAGAAATTCAACAAAATGATGACTCGTCGTGCAGTTTATCGGAATTAAGTGAGGATACTGAAGAGTATTATGATTTAGACGATCGATTGGATAGTCAAAATGTTGAAAAAATAAATGATAATTCTTCTCATTTAAGGGCAGCACTCGATGAAGAGATTTTTCACGGTATGATGGAAGAATGTGCATGGGGTGAATTTCAAAATAGAGCTGTTGAAGTTCTTAGTATGTTTCGAAGAAAACTTTTACCTGGTATTACTAGTGCGACTGATTGGATAGGATATTGTGAAAACGACAACCGTAATGATGATGATGATGTTGATGTAATGGAAAGAATAGAAGAAGAGAATGAAAACGACAGCGAGATCGATCCATGTGATAGCATATTTGAAAATGAATCTAGTTCTGAATGTGAAGAGATTGAAAATATGGGTAACGTTACCTATAAAACATTTACAAATGATAATATATATGGAGAAGAAGAATTACGAAAAGAAACATCAGAAGTAAATGAAATAATTAATTCTAAAGTATGCGGTAAAAAGTTAAGCGATCCGAATTTAAATGAAGTTGTAAATGTTAAACTAAAATATAAACAACTTTTAAATATGGATTTAAATAACACAGATGAGCAAGATAGTAGGAAGCAGAAAACTTTTTCTCGAGGACTTGAAGAAAGAACTAGGAAAGATCGCTCTACTATATTGGATTTTCCTACATCAACAGACATTAAAAATGAAAAAACATACGAAAATGAAATAAAAATAAAGATAACTGAAAACGATCCTATCGAAAGGAAAAGGACAATCGACGAGGACGACGAGGTCAGTACCGAAGAAGAAACAGGTGTTGAGCCCAGCAGACCGTGGAGGAGGAGGAAGGAATACCTCGCATCGGACCGGAGCTTAGTATCGACCTGCGTTGCGGAGCACGCGCATTGCGGGGCCGCCGAGATGGTCCTCAGTGTAGAGCTGGAGTGCGGCTTGGAAGAGAGCTTACGTACACCTGACAGCGTACTCCACACGTCGGCCACATCGTGTAGTGAACTCCCCTCGGCCGACGCTGCGACTACCCTTGGACGGAACTGTTCAAAGGAAGACGAAAGATTTGTTGATAAAAAGTCGGCCGTAAGTAGCGATGATATTATTTGTTCAAAAAACGATAAATTATTGTGTAGTAACAGTGAAAAAATATTTAGTGAAAGTGGTGAATACAATCGTTTAATTTCGAATGCTAAATTTATTTCTGATAAATTGATTGTCGAAGATGAAAATTTAAATCAGAAAGATAAAACTAACGGTAATAGCTTTGATGTTGATTTAAACGAATTAAAGAATAATAGTTATAAAGATAATTTTACATTTAATTCAAAAAATTATTCCGATAATGATAATGAAATTCAGTTAGTTTCGGATTCGAATAGAAATTATTTGTTATTAATTCAAAATAATGTTGTTGAGAATGAAGGTACTATCAAGTGTAGTGTTGAGTTAAAGCGAATTGAAAATAAAAATAAAGACTTAATAGAGGTATCGGAAGATGTTTTAATTAATAAACATGCCGGTCAGCTGACCGAGCTTCCGAAGGACGATGAAACGGGAAGAGGGCTACAGGTGGGCGGCGAGGAAAGCGCTGAACCATCAGGAGACGTTGTAGGCGACGCAACTTTATTGAAGGACTCTTCAGGGAACGATCCGAGTGGGGTGAAACGTATTGATAGTACTGAGAGTAACGTTTCTGAAAGGGGTGTCGTAAACAACCGTACCGGAAACTCTGGTGTTAAGTGTAGTGAAGAGATTTCTAACGAAGGAATTGTTGTATATTCAGAAGATGAGGGAAAGAAAGACTTGTTACAACATAAACAAGAAGTGAACTGTGATGACAAATATTTTAATTTAGTCGATAACGTGTTCGATAAAAGACACTACGGTGGACTTTTTCAGTTTAATAAAAGCGATATAAAAGAAAGTAATCAAAATTATTCGAATGATCCACCCGAACAAATAACGAGCGAATTCGAAGAAATGAGACAAAAAAAGAAGAACGAGGTCGAAACGACAGAGGATGGTGCTGTTGATACGTCCGGAGACTGTTGCAACGGATATCACAGGGGAACTCTTAAATCTGCTCTTAAAAGAAACACTAAATCATCGAAAAGTTCGAAAAAGAAGCATCGGGTACAATTCGATGAATCGCTTAACAAATTCTTTGATGCGGATTACGTAATTTTAATTCGAGAGGATCCGGAAGATGGAGAAGGTGTCTGTGAATGTGGTGAAGAGCTGTGCTACGATTGTACCGAAGATGAAGAACTCGGTCTTCCAGAAGAGGTGCAGAGCCCTCGATTCGATTTGTGTGCCGCTTTTGAGCCGCCGATGGAATTTGTGGATCAAGTCACACTCAGTCCGCCGGACGGCTACAAAGATATTTCGCAGGGATGCTGTCCCCATCATTTTCATCAGCGCCGTCAACGTTCAGGTAGGAATTTTAATATTTATATTTTATTAATAATTATTTTAATTAATGTAAAATTAAACAAATTTTTAATGGATAATATTACTGTATACATAGAAGTTATAGTTAAGGCTATATACAATTATGATTATTATCATAATATATCACATAATAATAATAGTTTATGAATTTTCAGCTATTATTTATTTAACTTAGATTGTAATATCTGAGTGAATCGTTTGTTTTAACTATACTTAGTATTTATTGACAAAAAAAAAAAACATTTTTTTAAGAAAAGATGTGTAAATATTTATTTTAATAATAAGTTTCCTTTCCTACGTAAAAGAAAAAAGTTTTTTTTTAAAGTGAAACAAAAAATCCTTATATTATAATTAAAAGTAAACCAGTTAGTTCATTTTAAAAATTATAATATTTTCCTATGAAGACCTAACAAAAAAAACCCTACTTCAGGCTGTTATTTCTACCCATTTTTTTTTTTTTTTTTTTTTTAATTGCTTTGTATTTGATTTAAATGGTTGTAAAACGGATTTTCAAACAAAAGGATTTTGTTGTTATCTATTTACCACCACATCATTTCATTCATGTACCCGGTGTTAAAACAAGTTGGCAACTTATAAAAAATTACTATAATTTTTTAAAAATAATTTAATTGTTTTTTTTATTTTATATATCATAAGTTTAATTCTTATTTATTTTCAGCAACATAAATAAAAACTTCTTTATTTTTTTTTATATGGGGACCTTCCTTAGTATATTTTCATATTAATATTATTATATAAATAATTGACGTTTTAAAATTGTAATGTGATTATGCTATACATTTAATTAAAATAAAATTAAAAATCAGAAGACGTATACAAACTTTTTTCTAAGCAGATAACATCTTTGATTTATTAAATCAATATACCATTTATTGAATTAACTTAGAGATTGTGACTAACAGATAGAATCTTCTGTGAGTTTATTTCGGAAATCCTGGGGTGTTTACCACAGTAAAAAACTTTGCTATCTTGATATGTTATAAAACGGAAAAATTAGTATCGATTTAGTTTTTCAACGATATTACAAAATTTGTAAATTTTTCTTTTAATTTTAGAGTCATATTTTAATTATTTTATTAATTTTGTATTAAATATATTTCAGAACAAGATTAATTTTATAAGGTACACGTAGTTTTATTTTAGTGTAATAAATGTGGATGAAAACGTATAAAACAACTTGTATTCTATTCAGTACGCGAATTTATTTTGTACATACATGCTTTACACTAATTATTTATTCATTTTTGGTTTTTCCTAACAATTAATTCAAAATTCTATTCGTGATTTTTTACACAATTGTATTGAAGAATTTTAATTAATTTAATTATTCATTAATTCCATTATATTATAATTTATTTCAAATTGAGATTGTTAACTTTTATTAAAATTGTTTTATTTTATGCATTTATATTTATGTATATAATTAATTTTACAATTTATAATTGCATTTTACAATAACATCTTTACATACAATTATGTAAAATATATTAAACGGATGTTTGTTATTTGATTGCAAACAAAAAGTTAACTAAAAAATTGTTTAATAGAGGATGTGCGTGTATGATTTAATTTTAATTTTCACATAATAAAAAGATATATATTTATATACTCATAAAATCTGAATACTGCGTCATTAGCTTATCCAGTTTCGAAATTCTAAATATAATTGTACTAAGCTTATTTATTTTGGCAGTTAATAATTCATTCGTAGTTATCAGCATCCATTTAACTTAGTATTTTAGTTTATATTTTGTTTAAAATTCGTAAGTATTTATTATAAAAGTTAATAATATAATAACTGTAATAAAATTTATAGCCGTCAGTATAAAATCAAATATACGCGATTATACAAATATATATATATATATATAAAATATTTGTATACATTTCTTTTACTTAATTGCTTTTAAGGTTATTATTATTTAACTTTACATGTTGCTAACGTTTAATGCGAGTTAATAATGCTTAAAACGTTTTATGGAAGTCAGTAATGACGATTACTGACTCCCGTCTAACATGCTGTAGTATACATGTAGGGTACCCATCCCGTGCAGAAATAAAACAAATCATAGAATGAATTAATGTTTAACAAGATGATAATAAATATTTTTATTTATTTATAAACATTTCTTATATTATTAATTTTACCATTTTACGATGGATGAATTATTTGTCAAAATATAATAAAAGTAAATTTTCTATCTGTTGAGTGATTTTTTTTTTATTTTAAATTTTATAAAAAAATAAATAAATAAATCGAACAATAATAATTCTTAATTTTACACTTATCCACTAAATAAGTAATCGAGTAAATAAAAAAGTTATCGAGCAAATAAGAAACAATTAGTAAATAATCCCTATGAATTTAGATTTTCTATATTTATATAAAAATGTTATAATAGGATTTTTATTTTTTTAGTTATTAAAAATTGATTCCTGAAATTAAAATGAAATCATGTCATATTAAAATTTTTCTAAATGATTATATAGCATTTAAGTATTATTCTAATTCGATTTATATAATTAATAAAATTTGAATTCAAAAGCACTTTTTTATTGTAGATTTTGAAATAAAATTTAAAAAATTAAAATTAAATGACCATTTTACTCTTTTTTTTTTTTCTTACATAAGATCGTTAATGTATTAAAATAATTTAAATGATGTAGATTTTTACTTTAAAATTTCTATGTTATCTTTATTAGTATAACATATAAGTAAATGTTAAATAATGTATTTTACGAATTAAAAAAAAAAAATGACAGAATCTGTAGTTATTTTTCCTTACTGAGAGTTTTAAACTAACAATTCTACATTTACAACATTTCATCCTGTAAAATGTATAACAAAAAATAAATAATAAATAAATATAAAAATTGATAGTTAACCTGTTATCAAAAAATATGATAAAAACAAAAAAATATGATAAAAACAAATAAAAAATAAACATGAAAGATTTTTTCTTACCTTATGATTCTATATTATAAAAGTCGTAATTTTAGAATTCGTCTACTATCACTTTTTAACATTACAATTAAATGTAAAAATCAAATGTTTTTATTCAATTTAGATGTCATAATATTGTGTATAATATTGACAGCTAATTTAACAACATAAGGAAAAACTTTTTTCATGAAAGAATATTTCAATACAAGATTTATAATAGAATGAATAGCACTTATTTTAGATGAATAATTTATTATTCTAGGTCAAAGTTATTATAATATTTAAATTTTCCTACCTTTTTTTTTTATTGAGAATTAAATAATTTAATGAAAAATTAGATGCATGTTTTAAAAAAAATGACTCATTACATTTTCATTGAACTTAATATATATACCTACAGAGAATGTTTGTCTTATTGTATTGTCATAACTAGAAAATTAAACAACTAGGAAATAAATTATTTTAAAACCACCAAGGGGTTGTATGTTATTGTCTGTACGTTATAAATTTACGCATATTTTATAATCGTTTGTAAATTTCAAGCCACTAGAAATATGAACAATAGAAAAACTTTTTTATGTTTTATATTCTACCTTCCGCGTTAGTAGTAAAAAAATAAAATAATCATGTTGTTTTCACTTATACCAACTATAACAATAGTGCAATAGAAAATTCTATAACTATACTCTAAATTAATGGTAGAAATATTCGCTTCAATAAATTTTTTTCCACTTATTAACAGATATTCAATGTGGATTGTTCCAAGTTTGAATTTTTTTTCCATTTGTTATGTATATTTGTTACTATTGTTATAATATTTTACTTCAAATAACAAATAAAAAATTTTTTATAATCGGATTATTACAAAATATTTTAATATATTATTTAAAAAAAATTAATTATCATCTTTTGTTATTACCTATTTATAATTATTTAATAAAATATATATACTTTTTTATTATTATAAATATATTTTTATTTATTCATTAAAGCAGCAAGAAGATTTATTCACTCCCTTTTTATAATAAAAAAAAAAAATTGAGTACATTATCTTAGATTATAGAAGACAATTTTATATTATATTTTATTTCTTGATTACTGCAATATTTATTAATCATTAATAAATTATTGAAGAGAATAACAAACAAGTTATAAATTTAAGATATAACTTTAGATAAAACCCAAGAAGCAAATTGTTCAAAAATCGTACACGAAAAATAAAAATTTAAATGTAAATGAGCATTTTCATCGGTAAACATCACCATCAAAAAAAAAAAAAAAAAAAAAATATATATATATATATATATATATATATACTATACTGGAAAATTATCTAAGGAAATATAAAAATTAGCGGTCAAACTAGACCCCCAAGATAGAAATAGCGGTCAAACTGATCCTCCGCTATTCGTTATTCTTGTGGTTGTGAGAATAATACTGATAAATAACAACTTAAGTCTGAATAGCTATCTTCCTCTAATGTTTCCCTAGTTCTTGACGAAAAAGCTCTGATAGCTCCTACTATCGACGGATCTGCTACTATTCAGCTGTTTCTGACGCACGATAGATTTTATTTACTACAGGAGTTATCAAATATTCTTCCTTTTTTTGGTGGTATTTCGATCGGTTTGAAGGGTACGGAGTCAATGAAAAATTTCTAAAATTATTAATTTTTTAATGCCGTTTTTTCAAAAGATAATTATTTTTCCACTACTGTCCGACTTTTCGAAAATCATTGTTTCAATAATCATCGATTTCCATAGCAACGACTTTTTACTCTTCCTGTTTTTTTTTTTGTAAATTTAATCGAAAAATTTTCGGATGATTAGAGACTACACTGAGCGAGTTAAAAATGAGTTGGGACCTTTTGGTTCCCCTTTCCATTTCCGAACATTCCCATACGAATACAGTGTGAATGATATTATGAATACACTTCTTCATGGCGCCAATATGTCCGTGATCGGCGAACTTAATTTGTGTATTATTTTCTTGTTAAAAGTACTTCTTGATAAAGGCCCATGGTATAGCTCTACCATCTCATCAGTATGAACTCGTAAAAAATTTAACAGCAACTCGCGATACAAATTTATTATAACTCGAATCAGGACGAGGGTACTGTTGGTCTGCAGCAAACCGAGTATCACGGCCTAAACCGAGGTCCGAGTTACTCTCATTCCTTCAGCAGTAATTTTGAATAATACGAAAGATTACTTTTCTTTTTTGAAAGCATATCTTTTTAACTTTTTGATTATCCAATATCTAGAACTAAAATAAACAATCAAAACCCATAAAAGTTAGCTAAATATTCTAATTTAACCTAGTTTCAACGATGATATTTTTAAAATATTAAAAAATTTATAATTTACAGATTTTTTTTTAGATGATTATTATATAGACCTGAACTAGGATTTTTTTTCTTTTACCATGGTGACGGAAATAATGACGTAAAAGGATTTTTTTTTTTTTTTAAGTATATCTTCAATATTTTAACCCCGGATTAAGAAGATGGTGATAATTGTAATTGAGATAATGACCAACCCTTTAAGAAAAGTCCTTTAAGAAATCCTTTAAACCCTTTAAGAAAATTAGGAACAGAAACAGCTAAATCTGCAATTTTTTATTAACACCTGACCAGTGGTTTTTACGTGATGCGCACATAGGTCGACCGTAATTATTTTATAAATTTAAAAAAAATAATCTCATAATTGATAATTAATCAATAGTTAAACAAAAAAAATTTCTACCTCATATAAATATAAATTCTTTTAAATTTTAATAATAATTTAAAAATCTGAAAGAATAAAATGCTGGTCCCCCAATGTTATTCAAAAGTGAATATTTTAATTCAATCTTATATAGGAGATGTTTCTTTGATGGTGTAAATTTTATCTTATCCTATATAAAGGGCGTGGTGTGTGATATGGTGGTCTGTCTGAGTTAGTTTTAAGTTGCTCAACTGCATTTAAGCTAACTTTTAACTAGTAACTTAGCCTTCTATGATGATATTGTATATTTTTGGTCAATATTTTTTTAAATTTATATATATATATATTTAAAAAATTTATTGACTTAATTTTGTAATATTTTAATTACTAATAATTAATTGTGTAACAGTAACTCATTTTATATTGCTGAACGAGATTAATAATGAAACTTCATAACATTTAAAAAATTCATTATACCAGTAATGTGTGTAATATAATATGACCATTATAATATGTAAAGTATTCGTACAATAATCAAGCTATTTATATGCTTTTAAATGTTATTATTTTTAAAAATTATAAAAATATATATATATATATTCGGCGAGATATTTAGAAAAGGTTTTAAAAAATACGTGTATAATGTATGTAAACGTATAATCATAAAAGAATTTTTTTTTTTTACTTACTCAGTTACACCATTATTAACATCTTTGTTTTGTTGAACACTTTTATTGAAATAATTTTTATTTAATGTATTCGCTACTGTAGTTACAACTTAAACTCTTTTTGTTATAAATAAAGAACAATGTTGAACATTTAGTGAAAATAAATCAGAAAAAAGAATATACTAAAAAGTGAATTATAAATGGTCTTATTTAAAATCTTAACCTAGATGATTATTTTACTTGTTAAACAATATTCATCCGGTTAAAAAAATCTGGTACTTTCGGATTCGAGTCCCTGTCAAGCACATTTTTTTCCTCACAAACATATCTTTGCAGTGGATTTTACTAAATATAGTATAAATGCGTTGTACACATTTTTAGAAGTCTATAAAATTTTATTTCACTGATCAACTACTCAATTTTTGTCATATTTTAAAATTTTTTCTTGCTATTATAGAATTATTATTTATTGTAAAACCTTTTTACAATCACGGATTAATAATTAATAATAAATCAATATATTTAATTTTTTTTAAAATAAATAAATAAAAATTTAAAAAAAGAAAATAGGAGATGAAGTCTGATTCGAACCATTGTTACTTCCCTTGTAAGATCCAAAGTTTAAGTATTTTCTTTTTTTTTAATTTTTATTTTGATCAGTCTTCTTTGTTATCCATCATACTATTTTTGAATAAATTATAAATAAAATTTTTGCAAGGCAGTATGAAAAAACTACGCATAAGATATAAAATAATAAGAAAAAATAAAAAGAGATGAAATAATAAATTATAATTAACAAAACATATTAATTTAATATTAATTTCACCCGAAAAGATGCTGTTGTAGTCATCTGCTACGTTGTGACGTCATAGGTAAGCGGTAGAATTAAATAAATGAATATTATTTAGTGACAAAAGGTAACTCGGATAGGCTGATTGTTTATCTCGATAGCCCGGTTAATTCGGTAAATTGAGCGTGAAACCTCACGGTTGCACTAATCTGCCGACTGTAGAAGTCAATAAAGACAGAAATTTAAATATTAATTTAGTATGAAGCATTATGAAAAGAGTATTTTAGAAGGCTTTTAGTGTAAAAGTAAAAATTACAAAATTTGTTATAAAAAATTGTTGAATTACAAAAAATTTGTTTATCCACACACAGATATTTGAATTTTTTTTTTTTTGCTTTTATTTTGTTATTTTTTTTTCTGAAAAAGCTACTAAAACACTCGGTTATAAAATATAAGTATACAAGGATATAAGTACTATTTATTAAACAATTAATACTTACTACTTCTTTTTTCATTTATTATTTTACTTATAAAATATGTACACTTAATATACGTATACTTTTTCTGCAGAAACTATTGATGTTTATTATATAATTCCAGTTACCATCTGCGTTTAGATTTTAAGTAAAATTCATGTAAACATTTTTGAACGTAATCATGTTTTCTATGTTTAAACCCTTTTTAAATTCCCGTCTAGATAGCTCTATAGCTATAGAAGGGTAAGTACTGTAGCTCTAAAAGGCAAAGTACTGTAATGGGTCCAATTTGAGAAAATGCTGTTTTCACTGTATTTTGACACTTAACGAACCCGATAAACCGGACGGAAATTTTCACAATGTTAAAGTTCGTATGTACATGTTTGGTGTTGGACTCTAAATCACCTTATATCTCCAGAACTACTGACCCGATTTTGACCAAATTTAGTCAGAATACTTCTATATATGGGGGATTAATTTTCAATTTAGAAGGTTAAGGAAGGTAAAGTTTCAGGGCAGGGTCACCTTCGGAATCTCGAGATTTCACCTAACTAAAATCATATTTTTCTTAAGTACATTTATTATCAATTAAACAACAATATTTGCAAAAAAAGTTTTGAAAATTCGCACTTCACCCCAAAAGATGCTGTTGTAGTCATCTGCTACATTGTGACGTCACATGTAAGCGGTAGAATTAAATAAATGAATAATATTTAAAGTGTCAATAAGCCAATCCGAGTTGGCTGTTTATTTATCTCGATAGCCCGGTTCACTCGGTACTTGGAGCGTGAACCCTCACGGCTGCACTAGTCTACCGACTGTAGAAGCCAATTTGTTCTACGTTAGTTTTGAAAGTACTTTAGTCCGTATCGACCGTCATCGCTAGTACCGCCATACCCGCGCGCGCGCGGTTTAATTAGAATTATAAATTAAATAAACGAAAAATTTTATTTAAATTAAATTATAAATATTTAAAATTTTGTTTTGCGTATTTGTGTGTGAGCCGTGCATAGGAAACAATTCACCAATCCTACAACTGTGATGTCAGGTTTTTATTTTCCGCAATAAATTTATTTATTTTTGTAAATTGCTTTATATTTCATAACATTTTATTAATTAAATTTAATGAATAATCTCAATAATTAATCAAAATATTTAAAAAGTAACGTATCCTTGTTTTTGATTGTTTAGATCTTTTTTCCAGAATTAATCAGTCATATTTAAATTATTTATTGAAGGGAAAACTTTTTTTGGCGCGTTGTGCCAGACACTTTTGTGTTAGACTTATGTATCTAGAAAATAATAGCTGTTAATCAAAAATCGTCATGAGACGCTGAGCATATATATAGGATAGAACGACATGGAGCGAGAATTTATACATTTATATTCATATATATATATATATATAGAATAAGAGGTGGGAGAAAAACCATTGATGATCCGTCTGTAATTCACAATACACTTCTATTTCTTCTCCCTCTCTCTCTTTCTGTATACTTACGCATATGCGCAGATACGTTTACATCAATATGCAGTAAAGAAAGACTTTGATTCCATTTCTCTTTCTTTCTTCCGCTCTTTTTCTTTCTTTCTATATATCAGTACGCATATAGTACAATAATACACTGTAAAAAGACTGTTGTAGTTATCTGGAGCACGTTGCGCTTTGTAGATATGGTTGTGTATACCTATACGTATTGAAGTGTTTATTTAGTTGTTCATATAAAACTAATTTTAAAATGATTGTTTAAATTTAGTGAAAAAATAACATAGCAAAATATTTATGAAGAATAAAGAAAAAAAATTTAAGTCTATTAATAATCACATACATTAGAATCAGCAATAGAATCAAATATAATTATTAACCAATGATCGGTATTCATTGTTTTAAGTTTTCACTTCTGTTGGCCAGGCCCGCGACTGGCTACTTTTTTCTATTTTTTTTTTTTCTTCTATTCTAACGTATTCTATTTTTGTAATAAAGAAATTAAAATATATTAACAGAAAAATTTGATGGAATAAAAGTTAATCATCCATCAATTTGATCATTTCATGGAAGTACGTATCAATACAATCCATATTTATCTACCGTTGCTTATTTGAACAAGTGGCAAATATCTCTTGTGAATCTGATATTAGCTTAGTATTATTAATTTAATATTAATATTATTAGTTTCTTCGAAACAAGCTTCATCAAATTTGCATCACTTGTAAAATATATTTTATATAAATGGAGAAATATCGGTACATTATTGTGTCACGTATTAGCCAGATAGAAATAGCAAACCCAAAGATGCGCGGTAATTCCATATAGGTATCTAAATTAGGGTTGATACTGCTAATAGTACAGAAGAGATAGTGTATCGCAACAGGACATCGTAGGAAACAAGAAACCAGTTGCCTGTCCATGAATTTCTTTTCGCCCTGTGTTCAACTGAGCTTTTTAAACATTGTTGATTATTATATAATTCTAAGTCGTGTGTACTTATTATATATATATATTTTAACCTGATACGATATTTTAATTTTATTTAAAGCTGTTTTTATGTCGCTAGCTAACAATAAAAATATCGAGAATTTTATTAACTGTCACTCATATTCTTCCCAGGTACTAAACTCATTTCTTACATTTAACTGGCAGATTATGCAGCGACAATTCAATAGGATTTGTTATTTTTATCAGAAAACATAAATAAATGAAACTTTCTAAATATTCAGTGCAAAAGTTTTATTTTGTGTTTTAATAGAAAACAAAAAAAAAGAAAGTACATTTTTAAATACTGTAAAAATGTTTACTTTAAAATGAACAAGAATATAAACAACAGTTTTTGTTTCTCTGTATAAAATATCGTTTATATGCTGCTATTCAATGTTTTATATGATTCATTATACAAATATTTCACTTGAATATTTCTTTTCTTTGGCAATCTCTATTATAAATAAATTTAAAAAATATGTATATTTTATAATCTTCGTTGTTGGCTTCATTGCAGAATCTTTTTGTTTAATTAATATACTTGTATATGACTATTTAATTGAAGAATTTTTGCGATTTATTATTTTGAAAATATGTGTAACGTTTATTTCACAATTATTTGGTGTTTATTCTTAACTATTGTCAATCAAATTTGGTAATAAATTTACTCACATATTCAAATTGAAATACATAAATTAATTATTTATCTATAATTTCTTTATGTTGTAAAGACATTTATTTATTTTCTTTAACTTACATCTCTACCTATTTGTTTGGTAATGGAATATATTTTTATTTCTGTATACATATATTCACGTTAGGTTTGCGGTGAAGTACACCGCAAACCTAAAAAAGATTCCGATGTTGGTCATTAAGGTTTGATGTTATTCGCATATTAAAGAGTTAATTTCTCGTAACCAGTAATTGTGATCGGAACAATAGTTGAGCTAATTGTAAAAACAAATCATATAAACCTGATAAATGATCTATCATATACAACTAAAGGAAAGAAATTCTCATTATATCTCTTACCAAGCTTATTAAGGAAAGTTTAGATGTGAAATGGTTTCCTGTTGCCTTCTTCAATGAACTAAGTATAGGATTTCAGATCAACATGCCAAATCTATCGACATTTGGATAATATCCATTCCTGCAATTGACAGGTTCTCTTTGGATAATAAAGGGACTACGTATATCGATGAAATTTCTACTGTCAAGGAACTCAGTTCTGATTAGAGGTTCCTTTAAATCTGATACTTTACATACGTGACATATAATAGAAATAAAATTATTTGGTTGATGCGAGTTGTAATTCTTATTTTTACATGAGTAACAATTGTTGAGAACAGAAGTACTAATTATCTAATTTGTATACCACGTTATGTTCTGTGTACACATATATATATATGAGTATAATATTAAAATTAATTTGTTTCCTTTATAAATGGATTTAAACATTTGTCGATATAGTAATACAAAATAAACAATTTTTAAAATAAAAACTGATCTATATATCCATACAAAAAAAAAAAGAATTGAATAATGTTTTACTATGAATGATCATCTTTATCTGATTACAGTTTTTTTTTCTTTTCATTAAACTATCATTTTATTTTGAAATTGTTAATTTATATCAGGTTTTATTCTGGCATAAGCTTTCACACAACACCACTTTTACTTTCACACAATTATGTAAGATGTTCATTCAAATAAACCGTTGAAAAATAGAATATAATTAATAATATATTAAATGTACTAAATAAAAAAAGTTATTATAGAATTTAAAGGGAGGAAATATAATCACTGAAAAGTATTCATACTATTCTATGTGATGATAAGCCTAAATATTATTTAATTTTCTTTCTGAAACTATATCAGATATTATTTTACTAAACCAACTTAGCATTTAGGTATATACTGCAGGTTACAGTTTCCGTTGCCAAAGTGCATAATTAACGTTTAGAGGGACAGAAAATTGCCTAGAAGGTGTAGGGGAGAGTTTTTTTTTTATATTCTCCTACTAATTTGAGCACCATTCATTTCATCCGTTAAACCTGATAGCAAAATTTATTCAATTTTGAATTCATTTCCTTTCCTTAAAGTGCAGTTTAGAATGAGATTACTTTGTATTTGCGTTATAACGTCGGAGTTTAGTGGATAATTAACGTAATTTACTTTGCCGTAACGTATTTACGAGATTTTTAATTAAAAATTATTTTAATAATTAATAATATTTGTAATTTTATAATTAACTTTATAATTTATTCTATTGTGTAATTTTAATTATACATCAATCTGCCATCTAGGAAGCCCTTTTCGTGGGTATTAATTCCGCAAGTTTTACGAAGTGCTATTAGGTAGGAATTCCATTTTTGAAGTTATCTTTAAATTACGCGGAGGAGAAGCAAAACGTTAATTAAATGTCAGTTGTAAATAATTACTGCCAGTTTATAAAAGACAAAATTTACGAAAAACAGTTATAACAGTTAAAAATGAATAAAAATAGTTAAGTTTTTATATATTTAAATTATTATTAAAATATTTTTAAAATACGAATTCTATGATTAGTTTTCTTTTGATTTTAAAAGCATGTTTTGGTTTTATCACTTCTCAAATTTTATAAATTCGAAAATCAAATTTCTTTTTCAAAGCTAGAGTAAGGCAAAATATTTAGTTATTAAATAGTCTCTCCTCATCGAATTCCAGTTGTTTAGCTACATGTCGGTTACTATTATACAATTCTGAAAAATTAAAAGCTTGAAATATTTAAAAAAATGTAAACCTTGCTGAAGTTTTTTTATAGAACTGTATATAAAAAGAGGGAGACTCTGTTTTTTTTTTTTAATAAAATAGAAAGTTACCGTGTTTTCGGGGAAGAAATTAATTTTAAATACTGTGCAGTTCAGTTCCCAAATCTAAAATTAATGGCAGTTTATACAATTTTTCTGATTTTTTAAAAACTTTTGTACATAAAATATTGGAAAGTTTTATTTACAAGTGCAAATAATTTAAAGTCATAGTGTCTGGTGATTTTACCTGTTAATTTTCTAAACAATTTTAGCCTTGTTATGATTAACTCAGTTTGAGTTAAAACTATATATTTCTCAGCCCACAAAAAAAAAAAAAAAAAAAAAAAAAAAAAAAAAAAGTCTTCCAAAATTCAAAAAATTAAAAAATTTTTTAAATTTTTTTCATTTTTTCAAAAAAAAAAAAATTGTTTTCTTTTCATTTTTGGTT
>JAAAKQ030009550.1:0-17189 GCA_010016005.3 Zanna intricata | reverse complement strand
TTACACTAATAGTCTGTGTTCTTCACACTTATTTGTATTTCTTTTCTTTGCAACTCTTTTCTTTTCTTCTTTTCTTTGAAACGGTTGTTGTAACAACCGTTTCAAGAAAGCCACTATACCACTTCCTTTAATATTTTATTGCACCTATTTTGAAATGTGAGGTGCAATTCAAAAGTAAGGGCTGATGAGTTACGAACAGCGATTGGTGACAGATTGGTTCGCACATGCACAGTAGGCTATAAGTCGTCTGTTGGGCATGAACTGCCACATTGCCTTCACTTCATTGGTTTGCCTTTGCAAGACAGTGTGTTAATAAGAATGTGGTAATAATAAATCTTGCTACTTACAAATTTCCATCAGTAATTAGATTTTTAAATATACGAGGACATCATCACAAAAGCGAGAAATTTGTCACTTTATGAAAGATTAGCAATCTTTCTCTAGAATTTCCAAAGACAACATTGTTGAGAATCGTGACTGACACTTTAACCACGAAGGAGATAACATTTTTCCCATATTGTCACTGGTGACAAAACATGGATTTTGTACACCAATGCTGAGATGAAACAACAATCTATGGAGTGGCATCATTCTAGTTTACCTAAACCAAAAAACTTCAAACAATCCCAGTTGAAGGAAAATCATGGGAACAGTATTCTGGGACCAAAAGGGTTGCTTTTGATTGATCTCATGGAACCTGGAACATCAATCACATCACAAGTCTATAGTAAAAGACTTTCTTAAATGTGTTATGCTGATCAAAACAGATGGGAATTCTGAGATCAGAAATTGTGAAAAATTGAAAATCTCTGTGCAAATGTGCTACAATCCCAGGCAGTGTAATTTTATGCACTGGGTTCAAACCCACTGCATAAGCTTGTATTCGCCTCTCCAACAGCCTTAAACAGTTCAATTGATAATTCATCTTCAGCTTTACCTTTTTTCTCATTATTCTAATACTTTCTCTTAGTTCATTTTTTTAGTATTCTGTAATCCTTTCGATCTTCACCTTTTGATCTTCATTGACTTTGCTCTCTTCTCTGACTTCCAGCTCTATCTCTCTTTTCTTTTATCGCATATATATCTGCAATGTACTCTCTTTTCACATCTTTTCCCTCCATTATTGTTTTCCACTTTTTGTCTCTATTTGATACCTTTAACTCCCTCTCTTTATCACTGAAAATCATTTCTGAAGCTTCTTCATTAGATCATATCAGTCTTCCTTTTCCAGATTTTCCATCATAGTATATTGTTACCACATGCCTATCTTAACATTGGCCGATGCAATGCATTAGCAATTTAGATGTCAGCGAGAGCGCAGTATACGTACACATGTACACTGGTGGCACTCCCACCACATAATTAGCTGATCGCGCAGATCCCCTACCATAGTGGTGCTGCAGCCCCACCGCTAACAGAAGGTTCACTGGCTTGAATTTTCAATTCATCTTCGACCACCGCCTAGAGAAGACTACAGGAAGAAGAAGAAAAAGATGGAAGAAGACAGAAGGCATTCCCTGGTCGGCTCAATGTGGGGCCACCCAGCAGATGCCAGCATTCCCACTGGAGCAGCAGGCCTGGTCGGCCCACCAAGGGAGCAGCTCGATTGGACGCTACCTTCCTGCTCCAGCTCACTGGGCTTCAATCGCCCAACCGGCGGATGTAGCTGCAGAAGCCGACCCAGCGTGGGATCGCTCGAGAACCACCTCAGCTGCGCCAACAAAAGACGACCAACACCAACCCAACACTGCGGGGCTCTGGAGGCCACCACCACTGCCAGGCTGCAGTGGAAACTCAACTGCCACTGAGGGGAAGGCCAATCTAATATCAGTGGACAAGCCACAATCCCTGATTACAGCCAAGTCGACTTCACCGGAGACCATTTTTCAGACCCAACAACTCAGAGCTAACGCAAAAATGGCAAAAAATTTTAAGGGTTACCACTCCAAAAATCTCAACAGCCTTTCTCAGGGCTACCACAAGGTTTTTAACTACAACGAGTGGTCGAAGCCATTTAGCAACAAAAACTGCCCTTATCAGGGCCATATCACAAGGTTTTAAAGAGCCACGTGCCATCAAAGCCATTCTGTGACAATATCAATCCTCAAGCTAGCTTACTTCAGCTTTTCCAGTTTCTCTTCTTAATTCAGAATTTAGCCTTCTATATTTCTTTTTACCACTTTGTTTATATATTTTTCCATGTTCTCCTCTCACTCATCTTATCTAACATTTTGTTGATGATCCATTCTTTCTGTATTCTTTTCCTGTTTTTAATCATTAATATCTCTTCAGCTGCTTCTTTTAAACTGTTCTTTATCACTTGTCATCTGCACTACTTGCTTCATCTCCATTTCTCTTTCCATTTCTTCTGCTGTTTTCTTGTTACTTAGTTTCTCCAAATTGTCATAATTCCTTTTAATTTGCTATTGGGCTTTATATTCACTTCTGCAACAACTAGGTTGTCATCTGAATTTGTATCTGCTTAAGCATACAAATACTAATGGTAAGCTTAAGCATTTTCTAATCAATTCCTGTATCTTTATTGCACTTCATATAGTTGATTTGATATTTTACATCATTTCTCTTTTAATTTTCATACAAGGTGTTTCCCAGTGCTAGCGTCTTTTCTATGCAGAATTTGAAGAGTCTCTCTCCTTGTTCATTTCCACTTCTCAAACCATATTTTTCTGACTATTTTGTTTTCTTCTCCCTCTCCAACCACAGCATTCCAATCACTTCACTTGCTCCAGATCTTTATCTCTTCCTTTTACCCTCATTATTAACACTCGCTCATCAATACATTACTTTCATTACTCTCTTGCCAGTTTCTTATTTATTAATATATCAATTTCATATTTACCACTTGTCTTCATTTCTGAACAGTAAAACTGAAAATTTCTGCTTGATATTTCTCCATTTCCTTTCAATGTTACTTCACTCGTACCAAGTTTTTTAACCATTTAGTTCTTTCCAATTTCAAATTTTCCATTGTGAAGTAATGTCAGCACATTCCATGTTCCAAATCGTAATGTTTTTATTTCTTTCTTTTTCACTTTTGGATTTTCCATTACACCTTTCTCCTTTTCCTGATCATGAACCTCATTGTATTCTTCTCCAGAAGATGTGACTGATGGAAGTTTTTACCTTCTGAAACTTTTACATTAAGGTTCACATACCATGCCATGAACTACCAGGGAATCTTTAAGATCTTTAATGCGGTGGTTTTCTGCTGCCTATTGCATCCTAATGCTATTGACCTTATGGTACATCTGACTTCAAGAGCAATTTCTCACTGCCAGGACAGAGGGTGCTCTTCCTTGTACCCATTGATCCACCCTTTGCAAGGTTGTTGCCACTTTGTGTTCACTTTTCCCAATGAGGGATAAGGGGGATCACTTATACCAATGACCACTCGATCGCCAAAGCATCATTCAATAAGAACAGGATGCACTGTACAACAATCAGACATGATGGGAAGAAGCCATTTAAAATACATATCTTATAACTTATTTTATACAATGGTTCTTTAACATTTCCATTCATTATTACTAAAATTAATTTTATTCATGAAGCAAGCATTAGCTTATAAATTTATATAATAATGTAAAGTATATGTAACAGCAGTTGGGCAAGCACAATAATAATAAACTTACTTATTCATTGTATATCAATTTTTCTAATCACTGTAAATTAACAAAATTTAATCTATGTATACCTGGATTAAAAACTCTAAATATATAACAAACAAAGATGACTGAAAAAAAGTATTAATAGATAAAAATTATCTAAAGTTCAACAGAGGTCTGTTATTTCACAGAAAATTCTAATTGTAAAAAAAGATCACAGCATATGTGAAAGGAGAGCTATAAAAATAATTTACTGAAATTTATGATTTAATGCTACAGATTGCAAACTGTAAGATTTCACAAATATAAAAATAAAAGTTATAAAAAAAGTGCATACCAGTCATTCTTTTGTTGACAATATTTGGTCTAATGTAGAGATCTTTTAATTTTGGATTTCCTTTATTTTGTGTGAGAATGAGTGTATCTTGCTTAACAAGGTCTTCTTTCTCTTTTTCTTCTGCTTCTCTTGATTTAAACTTCTTCTGCACTTCTTTAATAATTCGAAAAGCAGTATTTAGATTTAAGGATGGTGCACTTATTTCCCCAGGTTCTTTAGTGTTTGTGCTTCGGTAAGTCCTAAGGAAATATGTAATCAAATTTTAATTAGAGAATAAATCAACAATTAACATTTATTTTAACATTACTTATATTATTTATATATCGTTCTTAAATAATCTTAACAACAGGTTTAAGAAAAAGCTTCAGTTTATTTGTGGTCAGCAATTACACTACATAATCTGTTATTCAAGAACTGAAGGTTCTATTCCAAAAGAAAGCATGAGTGACACAGACAGTATATCATAAGCATAATCAATAGTACAAAGCATTATGATAATTTTTTTTCATGAATGACTATGAGTACTCTGTAGATGGAGCAAGTCATTCATAATTTTGATTTATTAAGTTAGTCTAAACTCAATTAGAACTTGCAAAACTAGAACTGGACAGTATGCTGTAATAAAATTCTTTGCAACTACCATGACTGACATAAGCAATATGTATTGACTTATTTCAGCAACTGCAGCAAATAGTATCACAAGGTGTCCTATTTTCTAATTTTTCAGTCTCTTTTTTATAACAATATGTATATCAAAGAGGAAATCATTTTGAAATCAAATTCTAATGCTTACAACAGTACAAACATTAAAAAAAAATGAATTTCTGAAATCAATGGTTTTTAAAACTAGTACTAAAGATTTATGTCTGTTGTTTATATAGACATCATTTTATTTACTATTCAATTCTTACATGCATCTGTGGTGTATGAAAGTCAATAAAGTATTAATACATTAAATTATTTCTTTTGGTAATTAAGTAAATATTAAAGCGAATCACTATTCATAGGGGAATTTCATTATGTACTCATATCATCTTTACTGCTTTATCACATTCTATACATGTATTAATATGGTCTGTGTATGAAATAAATCAAACTAACTTTAATTATTCATGTAAATGAATCTGTTAATTTTGAAAACTTTACTATATACTTCAAATTTACAGATAAAGGATTTTTTTATTTTTAAAATAAAAAGATAACTTTGTACTGATGATATTCATTTTCAGTCGCTTGATAAGCTTTCTCATCTTGAAAGAAAATGCAAAAACATCCCTAATGTATTATTAAAAACAGAAAGTTACAGAATTAATTACTAATAATTAAAATTACCAGTTCACAATTACAATTACTTTTATAAGTACTCTTACTGGACATAGGAACAAATATTTTAATTTACGATATGCAATGTTCTATGCTGTAATGCAGGTAATTATAATATGTACATTACTTACATTTCCTTAACGAATGTGGCATCTGGATTAGCAAACGCAGCCCCTTCACGAGCCATAGTAGCACCAGGATGAAAAAAGTTTAAACGAAGATATGTATAATCACCTTCAACACTTTGTGAAATATTTTTTATCGTAGAAATATGGAATGGGACAGGTATACCAAATATTGGTAAAATAACAGTTTCATATTTTCTATCTACAATTAAAAAAAAAAAAAAAAAAAAAAAAAAATTAAACACTATATAATTATGATAATACAACTAGCAATGATTTAAAATTGTTTTTATTGCTATTTTACAGAGGGCTTTAGCATTTTTTTTCTTAAGTAGCTATACAATTACAGAATTTTGTTCTGTAAAACACAAACTTTTGGGTTTTATACCAAATAATGGTAAAAAATTAAATAACTTTATCAGTAATGATAAAAAATTAATGACCTGCATTAAGTCAACTACCATATATTATACAGTGAGCAAAAAGATATGCAACCCAATAACCAATATTCTTTAAAAAAATTTAATAACATAATATACTCTACAGCAGCATTTTGTAGGTAAACAAAAGTATATATTTATTTTTTCCACAACTAACGCTAGAAATGTCCTCCATCTGCTGCTACACACTCACACATGCTTCAACATGTTTCTCCTCAATAGTTGCTGCACTAACTAGGGATATTTTGTCTTTGGTCAATTATGTGAGAGTTGTTCTTACACTTGGCTACACATTATCCTTCAAATGTCTCCAAAGAAAAGAGTCGAAGGGGAATTAATTCTGGCGATCTAGGTGGTCATAGTCCATGAGAAATGATGTGTTACCTAAAGAACTTGCAGAATATTATCATAGTGCTGTTTGCTTTATACACCAAATCATCTAGCTATAGCAAGCAGTCCTGTTCATCAGCCTTTGGCAGTTGTCACAAATTGCATGATGATGTCCTGGTAACATTCAACTATTATAGTTTCCATGAAAAAGATTACAATTCTTTTCTGAAAATCACACACTAAACTCCAACCTTCTGTGAATGTATTGAAGTCTCATGGAAAATGTGAGGGTTTCTGAACTCCAGCATCTGTCATTCTGGCTGTTTACACAGCTACTTGGGTGAAACCATGCTTTATCAGAGTAGAAAACACAATTCAATACATAAACACTGCTGTAAATAAAATGCAAAAACCATTGAAAGTAATCTAGTCTTTTTCTCCGTCAGGTTCTCAAAGCCCATGCACATCAATTAAAATTGTAAAATGGCCGGACCACTTACATTCATCTCCTATACCAGTTTCTCTAAAACGAGCGACTACATGTAAAATCATTGATTTATTAAGTACCCATGATTCAGGAAAAGCTATCCTAAAGTCTTCCTGACATTTTAAGAATGACTGCAATTTAAAATAACTTTCAACAATGAACACACATTGAGCCTGAAGAAATGCATGTTTGTCCACTCACAGCTCACTCACCACTGTCATCAAAAAGGATGGAAATTGCTTGGCTATCACGTGCAACTCTTCTACCACAAGGTCGCACCGATTGCCAATAAACACGTTCATGCCAGTGAAAAACTGAATTTCCCTCTATAATATGTTTTGGAATTTATTGTTGCATATCTTATGGCTCACTTTGTATGAAGATTTTCGAGTCCATGAACCCCTATGATGATGTGAACATAGGTAGATGATCACCTTCAAAAATTATAATAATAAGATTGCTGCTAATTGGTGCAAACAAAATTATTAAATTTTAATGCAGAAAAATATAAATACATGCATATAACTCGTAAGAAAGAGATTTTAGTTACTTACTTTAGATTTTAGTTACAGACTTTAGTTACTATATTAATAAAATAAAAACTTCATAGGTGTAGAAAATTAGAAACTTGGGGAATTATATTTTCATCAGACTTTAAATTCAAATTGCACATATCAGTAGTGAGCTAAGTATAAAAAAATTTGGGATTTATTATTGGAAATGCTTTTGATTTAAGTCAAATCTGAAAATTATCAATTTAAATTACTCTTTTGTTAGATCTGATTTGGAAAACAATTCTGTCATTTGTAATACTACGAAGTGAAGAAAAAGAAATAGTAGACTAATTGAAAATATACAAATAAAATCTATCCTTCTATTCATTGTGCGAGTCAAGTGAAGGCATATTTACAGAGAACCATTATTAGATTTGCAGATAACTCCTGGCTATTAAGTAAAATATATTTATAAGTGCCCAGAGTGCTATTAAAAAAGCACTCTAGGCAAAATTCAAGGCTCACACCTAGCTTACAGTACTTAAAATTCTCCATTATTATTTATAATGACAAACTTGAATGAAACTTGTAGAAAAAAAAACATTTTTGACCACAATATCAATGAATTTTTAAACATGATTTCCACAAATCATTGAAGTTTAAAACAAAATGCTGTAGTGAAATGAATTCCAGTGTATATTGTACCTAACGTTTTATGTATGTAAAAGTTTTTTTGTTTACTTTTAATTTTAATCTTGTAATACTACTGATTGAAGAAAAACCTCTGGAAATTGATTTATACAAAATAATAATTCTAGTTACTTTGTTATAAATTAGATGTAGAGTTATATTATTATGATTGTATAATTATAATAATATATATTATTATGATTGTATGACTGTAGGTGCACTGTAAGTAGATTTGTTTTGTTGAATACTGGTGAATAAACAAATAAATTCATTACTTGTTAAAACAAAAGTTTAGCTAGTGTTCAGTAGCTCACAAGTTCAGAATCTATTTTTTATCAATATTCTATTGCTCTTATTTTCCTCATAAAATATGTGCACACTTAAGTTTGAAGAAAAATGTATCTGTAGTTTAAAAAAAGAACTCACCAACATAAATTTTCAAGTCTTTGACTTCTGGCTCATTAGGCATTTGACTTCGAGATTTATAAGAAACATTAGACTTTCTGACTTTTTCTTCTTTACCACCTCCAGATTGTGCTGCTAAACGCTGTCTAGCTTGTTCATTTAAAGTCGCTGCAAGCTCTTTCTGATGCTGTTTACGTTTTTCTTCTGATGATGAGTCTTGCTGTAATATAAGAAAGTGTAAAAATTAATACAAAAGATGTATAAAACTATACAAATAAAATGCTGCAAGAATAGAAGTAAAATTTTTCAGCAATGCAATCTGTATTAAGCAGATATCTTTATTAATTATGAATAATGAAAAGCTAAATTTCTCAGTTTATCAGTACTTCCTTGTGTTGGTGGGTGGGTGGATGTTTGTGTGCACACGGATAAAAAACCATAACAACTCAAAAATAATCCAATAAAAAACTTCTTTAAGCAATTTTTTTACATATTTTTTACAGTTTTTTTGATAGTAAGTGCATCAACATTCTTTTATCATTATTATTATTTTATATATATATATAAAATCAAATAACAAAAAGATAACCACCAAAGACAGTAACAGAACCTAGAAAACTAATACCAAACTTCGACTTTTGCAGGATCCCAGCATCAGTCATTAAAAATTCTAAAATTGATAATACAGAATCCCACTAAAGTTGATTTTTGGCATTAGTTTTCTAGGTTCTGTTACTGTGTTGGTGGTTTTTTTCTTATTATTTGAGGTTATTTGGCACAGTGGTCAATACTGTAGATTACGTATGTATACAAAAGCAAGATAGAAACTAGAAACCGATGGTTATCTGTTGTTTCCTTTTCTAGGATGGATTAATATTGTAGATTGTAGTAAATATAATTTCTATTGATCTAGGATGAGAAGATCTCAAATTCTCACACACACAGTATCAACAAAGAAATCGCAGACAGTTGAACATCAAAATATAAACAAATATGGAACCACAACCTAAGTAAGCAAAAGAATATCATACCCTTAATTTTGAATCTAGAACTGCTGTTCTTTTTCCTCTCCCCAAAATAGGTTGTGATTTTGGTTCATTTTCTTTTTCTTCCTCCTCATCTTCATCACCTTCATCTTTAACAAATATTCCAACATTTTTAATTTTTTTCTTCGACAGTGTTATAACTGTTGCTGGTTGACCCTGTAAGAAGTAATTAAATGTGAGTATGAAATTAATAATCCACTATATCAAGCTAAAATGACATCATATCTTTAAGTAAAATTCTTTATTACATTATAATTTTTAGTAAAAATTTACAAGAAAATTCTACCTTTATATAAAAGGAGAAACCAAATAATATTCAGAGAAAAATATCAATACATCAATATTAAAAAAGAAAAAAAAAATTAAGAAAGTTCTTTCAATCAAAATTATGTTTGTTTCTGAAAATAAGTATTCCCCCAATAAGTATGTTGACAATTATAGCAATCAATAGCTAGTCCATATCGTCAGTAACTTTGTCTTAAAAAATGTGACTGCAGTGCTGTGCAATAAAGACCATGAACTCCAAGATATGAAATTTACTACTAGAAAAAATTAACAACAGGCATTAAAAAAAGTAATGTTTCAAACAGGTAAAAAAGAAAATTACTATCAGCAACACTATCTAACGCCAATATGAGAACAGCAGCATCAGTGACTGATGATGGTCACTGAAAATTTCTGAAGCATTAAAAACATTTTATAATAAAATTTGGTTTGGTATATCATTGCAAACTTTTTTAAACTGAATTAAATTTGCATTATAAATGTAGTTTGACAACCTTCAATATTGCTTATGCAATTTATGTGCTACATTATACAAAAATTGATTGAATTAACATGTAAATATAAGGAAGAAATCTGAACAATTATAATATATTACACAATTTAAAATAATAGATACAAATAAATAAAGAGCGATTCAAAATGGCTTCACAACTTTAAAAGCATATGAAAATTTATTTAGATACCTTTCAAATTCGATTAAGGTCTCATTTCATGGAAAAACATATCAAGTTTGTCACCCAACATTCATTTTGGTTTGAAACGGCTTCCATTTGTAATGCAATATACATTCCACCTAAGTAGATTTCATTCCAGATTGTAGTCAGCAAGTTGGACATTACCTCTACAGCTGTGGTGTTAATTCAAACTTTTAGCACAATGAGACCAGCAGGCAAAGGTGGTAAGTAAACCCGATCTTTAATGAAACCCACCAGAAAAAATCTGTGGGGTCAAATCTGAGGAGCAAGGTGGCAGTGCAAATGGACTTTCATGACCTGATCTGGAAATCGAGTATCAAGAAAATTTCTGACTTCTACGTGATTGTGAGATGGTGTCCTTATCTTGCTGATGGTAATGGTGTTCATCTTGGTCATCATCTAACTGAGGAATTAAGACAATTTTGAAACATATCCAGAAAAACAATATCATTTAAGGTTTACCTCTTGGAAGAAGAACGGGCTGAACAGTATTTGCTTAGTGAACAAGAAACATTGACCTTTGCGCTGTCATGAATGTGCTACAAAGTTTCATAAAGGTCATAATCTAACTGAGGAATTAGACAATTTTGAAACATATCCAGAAAAACAATATCATTTAAGGTTTACCTCTTGGAACAAGAAAGGGCTGAACAGTATTTGCTTAGTGAACAAAAAAACATTGACCTTTGCGCTGTCATGAATGTGCTACAAAGTTTCATAAAGGTTTCCGCTATCCTATATTCACAGTTATGGATGTTCACCTTGCCACTGATGTGAAATGTTTACTCATCACTAAAAATTATATTGTCTACAGACTTATTGTTGTCTGCAATTCTATCCATCATTTCCACAAACTGCAGCTGAGAAAATTTGTTGTCATCTATGTGTAGAACCACTGTTAATTTGTATGGCTTCGAGTGCAATCATTTACATAATACACACCAAACAGTTGTTTGTGCATATTATTTAAGTTTCAGACTTGAATCCCAGTCTCACATGATGGATGTTGAGTTGATTTCTTCAGGCTATGTAAGCTTTCTCAGAGATATTTCACAGAAGCTTCAGGGATGTGTGGGCATCCTGGTGATTTTGTAGCTTAACAGAACAACCTGTCTCAATGAAGATTTGGTGCAAAGATTAAATTTAAAATGGATGCCTACTAGGAGGCTCCCTACCATACTCTCTACAAAACTTACATTGAACCACAGTTGCTGACTGCAAATTGAGAAACCAAAACACAGAAAGCATATTTCTTATCAATAAATGTATCCATTTTTAACAACACTGGTGTACAAATTCAGTACTAATGAATTACACGAATCAAAACTTCTGTTTTACTATAAAATGTGATCTCAACCAAAACTTTAAGTTATCTAAATAAATGTGCTTTTAAAGTAAGTTGTCATGTCCTTTTTGAATCACCCTTTAAAAGAATTACGAACATAGATCAAGATGAGCATGCTTGAAACTACAATTATTTCATATGAATCATAAGTAAAAAAAATTAGGCTAAAATTTTATACATACTTCATTAACTATAACAGTATCGCCAATAAACAACGCATAATTTTTATCTTCCTTATCTTCAACTTCTTTTTTTACTAATCCAGAAAGACCCACATTCAAATTGTAGACCTGTCCCTTACGTGCGATAGCTAGTGTCTTTGGTGCAATACTCAATGAACTTTCTCTAAATTCTATACCCATTACAAAACTGTGAAATAAATAAAAATATAACAGCACATATATTAGAAGTTTAACAAAAAATACAAATTCATGCTAACCTTAAATAAAAATAAAACTGCAACTAAAAAATAATGATTGAAACACAATAGAAAAAAGGCAACTGGAAATTCAAAGGCAAAAATTTCAAAATGCACAGTTTTTAAAAGATGAACAATAGGTAGACTGATAAAATTCAAAATTACAAAGTATTCAAGATAAGCTGAATATGTTAATATCTTTCAAACAGAAAATGGCAGACTATTACAAATATAAACTGCAAGGAAACAAAAGATTATAATGTATGAAAATATCAATTAACAAAAATGGCTGATTATGAACAAAATCAACTGATATAAAAAAAAATAACCATCATCATCAATAAATTGGCAAATTAATCACCAAGATGTTCTACTAAATAACAAAACTGATGTAATGTAGTTATTAAATGACAAACCTCAACTAAATATAAAATGAATATAAATAGAACACACAGACGGCACTAATTTTTCTCTTCTCTAAACATAATATGGCTTCTTAAGATAAGTATTAAGACTGTTTTTGAGATATATTTTGTCACAGATGATAGTACACTTTCCACTTCTTTTTACCATTAGAAACAAGAAAATTATTCAGATTAAACATTATATAACAACTGTTCATACGCTGTTGAAACTATTTTAAAATAAAGAAGAGAAACAAAAATATATATTATTTATTGCACAAATGTAACTTAATTAGCATAAATTTTTCCAATAAAAATTCATTTAGATTAAAAAACCTTATTTTTATAAAATGAAACTATCCAGTAATCAAACTACTCACCCAAATGATTTGGTCAAATTATCTATAAGGTTAGGTTTTTCTTTTTTTGCAAAATCAATACCACTTTGATATACTTCACAAAGTTTTATACCCGCTCGTAAAGTTTTAATTAATTCTTCTTCTAAATCAGTCAAAAAATTATAATTTTCCTAAAAAAAAAAAAAAAAAATCAAGCATCACAAGACATCTATTTATGAACAATTAACTTACAGCAAAAATGCAATTTTTATTTTTAATTACTAAATAAGTAATTTTAAGTATATGATATTTAAGCTCACTAAACATATACTAACAGAAGTATGTAATTTCTTGTGTTCAATCGACTAATAAATAACAAATATGAGCTAGCTCAAGCTATAAATGCCTACTAATTACTGCTGCAATTTATTTTGCTAACATGATGGTCAGCTCACTGAATGAGGTTTGAAAAACAGTTCATGAAAGTGCCAATCAAAATTAAATCATTGTTATATTATACAAATATAGATTTCTAAACGTATTTGAAAAAGAAAATTCAGTAATGTATTATGGGTAAATTCTAATAATCCAACATGAGATCATACAAATTTTTAATGCTTTTCCAAATTAGTATTATGCCTTATATCAGGGCTAACAACAACTTAACAAAAACTAGAACTTTTTTTATAAAAGCAATTACTTCATAATGAATACAGAAAATAATAACACCATCACACAGCTAGATTTAATTCTCATACATTTAATGATATTTTAAATCAAACATGATGGTACACAATTTACTGAACATTTAGTCAATAAAATATCTAAGGAGGCTTACCACACAAAAAAAAAAGAAAAGAAATTACTGCAAAAAGAAATATTTTACCACTAAAATGCTTTTTTAAAACTTGAAGCAAACTGGAATGTTTGAGAGACCATTTTATAAATTAAGATAGTCAAGAAGATTTCTAACTTCTTCAAAAAATTAAAGAAATGTCACCTTACTATAGAAAATCATTAAAATTAACAATACTAACCTTCTAATCTTTCAATATCAAAAACTAGAGCATCAATTGTATCATTTTATAATTACTTTAATTTATTTGTATTGGGAAAAACATGAAAATTCTTTAATGAATAGACAACCATAATAACTTTTTTTTTTAAGAAAAGATAAATTTTAAGCATATGAATGATCCCTGATCAGTTTTACTATCAGAACCTTCCCAATGAGAGAGAAAGGCTATAATTCCACCACAGTGGCTAGGAAGTAGCATGCAAACAGATGTGTAACACACAAACACAGGTCTTAAAGATGTAATATACCTATCTAACAGCTTCTTTGTTCATTTTTTCTTTATAATTACTATTAGGCAAAAATATATACTTAATAAAACACTATGTACAATAAGTACGGAGAATCAAATTTCCCTATTCCTACACAAAGAAAAATCTACCATAGGAAGGAATCCATCTGTATAAAAAATAAATTAATTTCCTATGAATTTAAAATAAATACACTGATAAAGAAAAGTAATCAATGTCTTTAAAATAAAATAATGCTTATATTGTTAATAATATTTTTCATATAAAACAATACTGATTTATATGATTATTCAGTAAAATAAAAACATAACTAATATTTTGAAAATTACATTTAAGAATTTATTTTAGAGTAGCTTTATAAGCACAAGGGTCATTCAATAATTAAAGACACAAATTCATGAGGGGGTAAAACAGTTGGTAAGAGCGTTATGATAATTTTAGAACCTGTGGTGACTTTTGATCAGCTGTTATGAGTAAAATTCTTTTCTACATTTGCTTTCTGGATATGAAAAACTGGTTAACATTTACTTCTGTAATTATACAAATATGGACAAAGTTGTATGAACTGCAGAAATTTTTCAACTCCAGCACTTGAAACTTATATAGACAATCTTGTCCAAGACCTTGGAATTATAGGTGAAACTACAACTGAAAAATTACAAGTGTTGGTACAGTTCATAAATAATCAAACACAAGCTCAAGTAGCGTACAACAAGTGCAAGATGGGTTCTAAGACAGTTGACAGATCACCATAAAGAAACAAGACTTTGCAAATATAGAGTTGAAACAATGACACCAGCACGAAAGCGATGCTTTTTCATATACCATTCTAAACCATGATGAGACATAGGTTCACCATTATGAACCAGAATCAAAAAGACAGAGCATAAAATGGAAGCACATAACTTCACCTATAGAGAAAAAATTCCCAACCTGACCATCGGCAGGAAAAATCATGACATTTTTGGAGCTGCAAAAAGGTCTGATTTTTGTAATTTTCTAGACCAGCTGTCAAGAATAAAAATGCATTCTACTGTAATATGGTTATCAACAGTGAGTGAATTCAACAGTGTAGGAAAAACACCACGGACCTCAGCACAAAGTCATCATTCTGCTTCACAATAATGCCTAGTCTCGTACAACTGAGGCCTTGAGAAACCATCAACAAAATGTAACAGGAAATAACCTCCCCCCTCCTATGCAATCCTGACTTGGCCACATTGGGTAACTTTGTAAGAAGTATAATAGCAATGGCAACATAAAGAAAATGTGCTAAACTGGCTTCAACATCCAGACAAAGATTTCTTTGCAGCAGGTACATTTATATGTACCTGCTGATTAAGTGAAGGAACAAGTATATTAATGTTGCTGGAGATTGTTGAAAAAGTGAACAAAGTTACGTTGATTAAATAAACTATTTTAGCTCCACAGCAATTTGACTTTAATTATTGAAAGACCATCATATCATAATCTGTCATAACATGTACAGATAATGGATTATACAAAGACAGCTTCCTATTATTGTTAAATGTTTCGTTACTGCGGTGATTCACTTAATTTCTAATAATTTACTGTAATTAAATACTTCGATACTCTATTAAAAGATAAATACATTAAACTTACCTGAACTTCATTTGTTGGATTAACTAGCAATGTACGAACTATATTTGAACAATAAGATTTGTACCGAGCTCCAAGTGAACAAACTATTGTACCAAAATGTAACGTATTTTTATCACTAAAAAAAAAAACCCGAAAAAATAGCATAAATTTTTTTTTTTTAAAAGAGAAGTATAGATTAATATAAAAGAAATTATGAACGTAAATTTAAAAAGTTATCAAATAATCATATGAAGCTCTTACAATGAAGGAAAATTTAATTCTCAGAATAAGAATAATTATTTTAATCTTCCGATTAAATGTTTCACAACTAGTGGGACTAGTAAAATCAACATAGTTTCTCTTCTGAGATGATTTATAAGGCGATTTACCACTTTACATAGGTTTATCCAGAGGGGGCAGCTGCCCCCCCCCACATTCCAAGTAGAAAAATATATATACAACAAATTTTAAATTAAACATTTTGAAAGAAAGTAATTATAAAATAGAGACGCATCAATCTGTGAAAAGATTTAAGAACTATTGTTACATGCCAGCACTATTTTACTTATGGCAACAAGAGTTTTTTAGAATAGTCTCATCGCTCTTGACTCGTTCCACAACACAACAGGAATATTCCAGAAGCTATTTACTAAGTATATAAGAGCACACATCTTTGGTTAGTCAGTGTAGCTGTTAATTTCACACAAGTGTGTAAGCATCGTGAGCAATTTTTTATGACTGTAAAGTCTGTTTTTTTTTTGTGCCAACCACTTATCCACTTTATTATAACAAATGAATATTAGAACATATTTTGGTAAGTAGCCTACTGTGATGTTTATTAAATGCTTTTATTTAACTTGCAATACATGTACCGTAACTTTACATAAGCAGCACAGCTTTACTTTAAAAGCATATTACTTAAACTTTGTTATTCTTCATTTTTTTTGTTAACTTTCTAACTAGGCTGCAAGCGTTATACAAGGGATTTTTTTGGATATTTCAACATAAAACAGAGTTTTAAGTTTGTAATTGTTAAGTTCTTTAAATAATCGATACTTCTCATTAACAATTACAAATAATTTAAAAAAATGGCCTAATTACCAAATTACCAATACTAGTTTTTATAATTTCTCGATTTTTATATCGGTAAAATTGGGTTGTTTCTAGTTTATCTTGAATTAGTCAGTAAAGAAAAAAAAACATTTAACTCCTTGAGCCAAATTTATGTTAATGATATGTATATAGAAATATCCATTCTATGGTTCCTAGAAACCAAAAAAATGTTTTTTTAAAAATGTCTGTATGAATGATAAATTTTCTATTGATAATTCTTCCACAAGTCTTTAATGATAAGAGCCATATTTTTTAATTAAGCTCAACTAGTATAGACACATACCAACCCATCGGGTTGGTCTAGTGGTTAACGCGACATCGCAAATCAGCTGATTTCGAAGTCGAGAGTTCTAAGGTTCA
>JAAAKQ030009540.1:2430-18431 GCA_010016005.3 Zanna intricata | reverse complement strand
ATTTATGAAGGAAGCTAGTCCGTTAAATTGAAAGTCCGATAAATCGGGGTCCGTTAAATCGAGCGCCCACTGTATATTTATATATTGTTACCAATGGACCATGTTTACTAAAATTAATATATAACATATACTGACAGTGTGTATAAATAACAACCTGAAACGGTCATCTTAAAATACTCAGTAGTGCGAGTTTTGCTTTAGACTATTCTTATAAAATTTTTAATCATATTCAGTACAACTTACCTTTCAAGCCTGTATAAAATTTGTGCTGTTAATTCCTTTATTTTTAATGAAGGATTAGCACAAGAGTTCACAGTTTTCAATGCTTCTTGAGTTTGATTGAGACGATACTGGCAGTATGCTTTCTCAAATATCATGTTTCTACAATAAAAAAAATGTCATTCAAAATATGTTTGTAGTATTAAAACCATTTTACTACATATTTAACATAACAGCTTTTAAAGGCCATTCAATGTCAAATCAACAAGTCTCACAACTTGATCATCACTAATCTCAACAGAATTTAAGGATTGATCATATCTATAATGATGCAAACAAATTTTTTTCAAATTTTATCAGTAACTCAGTTTTTTGGTAGGACTCCATAAAATAGTTTAAAAATTGCAAAAACCAAGGTTCAGGTAATTACAAAAAATTAACTTCCTCAGCTCCTATAAGAGCTAGAGAGCTCAATTTGGTGTCATTTAAAGCTCTTGGAATGGGCGAGCTTTCATTTGATATATCATTTAGCAAGACTATGTGACATCATAGTTCTAAGGTAATCAGAAAATTTATTTGATTTTGAATATATTCAAAACTGTATTTATTTTCTAATTTGAAAAATTGTATTTTTTGCTTTCTAATGTGCTGTACATGTGGTATGCATTTCATAACAGAATTGCAATGTGATTATGGTGAAATAAAATAATGAACTTGTATGCATTCATCACTTAACTACAATCTGTATAGCTTCCAAAGATATTTACAGAAAATGACTCGGTGTACGCTTCTTTTTGAAACTTCACAATGCAACTTCTGGTTAGCATGTCCACTTCTTGCTTTGAGAGGTTACTGTTGGATTTTTTTTTTTTTGTAACTCTTCCGTTCTTTTCTGTGAATTTAGGATCATCCTCAATATTTTTTGTGCTTGCTACTGCTGAGCTGTTAGAAAATGAAAAGACCCTCACTTGCACCCAATTCTTGTTCAGTGGAACAAAAGAATAGAGTTCTGAGTAACTGATATAGTTCTTGCTGTCACTGTCCTACTCTTCAAAGCCTCTTCTTCTCCTTTATGCTGTTTAATTCATCATAATGGAAATGTGCCCATTTGCCCAATCATACAACTGATGTGGCTTCATGATCTGATCGTTGTAGGCCATTTGAAGACTTGCTCTAGTTGCAAGTCTTTTAATTGTCCCTCCCACACCATCAAATGCATTTTTGCGATGAGATGTGGCAAAAAAAAGCCATTCTCCTTTGATTCCAAAGTCTGATTCATGGTAATAGAGGTTGCGAAAATTGAGTCATTTTTGAACTTAGAGGCAGCACCATCACTCTATTAATAAATCAGACTTGGTTTTGTGGTAAAATCAGATTGCTTAAAACCAATTAAATATTTCTGAAAAAGGTATAATGTTATTGTGTCATGTGTAAAACAGTCAGAAATTATGATAAGAGATGTGTGCATCAATTTTTTTTTGTCGGAAATAGATTGTAAAGGAAGTGAATTGATGCCTGTGCATTTTTCCAGTGGAAATTTTGGGCTACATCCTGGAAAATGAATGAATAGTTCTCGGAAAACTCACAGATCACAAGATATTCACCTTTTTTTAGAGATTACTCAGATGGGTGAGGTAAATGGACTGTTGATTAGCAAGAAATGAGTGTTGAAGTTTCAAAAGTTTTTCATAAAGTATGCTGATGAATTCTTCAGTAGATTAGACTAATGTCTTTGTAAGACTTAATTGGTCTATCACCTTCTATCAGTTCTTAACCATATCCATAAGTTTTGCATTTTGATCTGTTGTACATATACAAACACTATGGTTTCCACTTGAACCTGCAAGCACACAGTACTTAGGTCTGAGTTCATAGAACTTTGAAAATCCTATTTTCTTCATGGATACTTCTGTTTAAACAATGCAAAAGTTTCACAGAGATTACACAGAATTAATTTTTTTTGAACATGCTCTCATCTCCCATTTATCGTAAGAGAAATAACATTTTTTTCCAGGCATCAATCAACTTATTTCATCACTGTCATACAGATCCTTTTTCTTTTCAAAATCTGAAGTTCTACCAGGTTTAGGATAAGGACATGACCTCTCTCTCTTTATCTGTATAGTCTCCAGAACTACCGTAAGGTATTACTTCACAGGATGAATGAGGATGATGTGTATGAATGTTAATGAAGTGTAGTCTTGTACAATCTCAGGTCGGCCCCTCATGAGAAGTGTGGTTAATTGAAACCCAACCAAAAAAGAACTCTGCTATCCACGATCTAGTAATCAAATCTGTACAAAAATTTTTATCTTAAGGACGTGACCTGACACCTTTTTCTTTAACCAGGCTTTTAGCTTTCCTCGCAGTGAAGTCTGATACTCCAAATTCATCATGAATGTCTTTTGAAGTCCAGCTTTTAGGGAGTGTTATCAACATTTGCATCCTGATGCTCTTATCACTTGTAATATTAGACTTTTCCTTCAATTGGTTGATAATTTCATGATCACAAGAGAGAGGAAAAGCATCTTGTTCAGAATCTGAATCCATGTTCAGTATGTTTGTTTGTCAACACTAATGCTGCTTTCTTAAGCTTATCTTGACAGTATTTTCTCTCTAATAGTTGTTTTTTTCTGAACAGGTGAATCATTTAAAACAATCAAATTTTTGTTCAGGGAATTTACAGCTTGCTAGTTAATTTACAACTAGTAAAAGTGGTAGGGAAATGTAATTGATCCTATATTTAAAAATGTTATTCAATAAGTAGAATGAATTTTTTTTATAAAATTCTTATTAACCCACTATTTAGAACTTTTCAGAGAAAAATATGATATGCTGAAATGTGTGCAATGTTTATGTAGAGTGAAGCATGATAAAGATGAAGAATGTTAAAAATGAAATTCTTAAATCAGCAGAAGGGAACTTAGATGGAACAAAGAGAACTGGAGAAAACCTTGAATATTAGAGGATATATTGCAGCTGATGGATGAACCTAAAAAGTATAAGAATGCTAGTGATGAAGAAGGTAAAAGTAACTATTGACAGTTAAGAAACCCTATAAACAGGAAGTACAAATTAGCAAAAGAAGAGTGGATTAAAGAAAAATGTTCAAAAATGGAAAAAGAAATTATCATTGGTAAAATAGATGAAGCAGCATACAATAAAGTTAAGGAGAATTTTGTGCTTCATAAATTAAAATCAGATTTTTAAACTCAGCCAACTTTTTTTTTTCATAAAAGCATGGTTGTATTTATTTGAGTTTGTAATGCAAAATTTACTAAGTGGTACTGCTACCACTCAGGATGTAAATAACATATTACGTTCTACCACTATCCATTTATATTTCAAGGAAAGAGTAAAAGTTTGGAGCAAGATAGGCTCCTAGATAGAGGATTAAAGCACTCAGTTTGGTAGGCTTGTTTGTCTATTTCGCAGTCGTATGTGGATAGATTATCTTTTTCTTACTACCTACTCCTTTCCCTTATCCTTGTTCCATTGTGCTACATAATTTTTATAGGTTTCAGCTAGACACACAATGAAAAGCATGTCACACAAACAAGCATGACGCAAATATGTAAAGCATTTTTATGTTTTAGAATATTATTGCTTTTCTTATATAAAACTATCTCATGTTTCAAATATACTTACAGATGTATAGAATTGTTTTGAAAGCTGAATTACATGATAACCTGATTTGGCTTTCAGCATGAACTTAGGGTTTCAAGGTTGGCCATTTAAGCTCTAATATTACTTGGAATTTAGTTAAAATTAAAAAAAAAAATCTAAATCAGGAGAGCAGAGGTATTTACAATCTATACTAAAACTGGGCTGTAGTTTTAAGAATATAGAAAGGTGAGCTGGAATTCCAAAAGTGAGAAAATATGGTTTGAGCCAGTTCCATTACAGTTTCTGCTTTTGAAAAAGCAATACATAGATTGAAAGACAAATTTGAGAGTGAAATAACTATCTGAGGAGAAAAAATAGACTATAAGAATTGATGATATTGTTCTTGACAGAAATGAAAAATTATTTAGAAGAAATTGGAATGGCATGGATTTATTGGTAGGAGACAGTTTTAATCTGAAAATAAATAAGAATAGAGCAAAGATAATGAAAAATAGCAAAAAAATGGATAATGAGGAATTAAATACTGAAGTATTTGAACACATTTATACCAGAAGTAGAATTTGTTATTTATGGATTTGTGAAATTACAGATGATGGATTAAGTATGTGGTCATCAAAAGCAGACTGGGGTTAACAAAGACTATTTTTTTTTGTCTTCAGTCATTTGACTGGTTTGATGCAGTTCTCCAAGATTCCCTATCTAAATTTCAGTCATTTCATCATATCAAGAGGCAGTCATTTCATTATGGTACACCTCCTACATCCTATATCCCTAACAATTTGTTTTACATATTCCAAATGTTGACTACCTCCACAATTATTCCCATCTATGTGTCCCTCCAATATCAAAATGACTATTCCAGGATGCCTTAATATGTGGCTTTATATGTGGCATTTTTTGAAACGCTTCTTTTTTCATAGTTTGTCACTTTATTTATCCATCTGAATTTTAATATTCTACTGTAGCACCTCATTGGAAAAGCTTGTAATCTTTGCTTCTCAGGTACTCCAATCGTCCATGTTTCACTTGCATATAAAGCTATGCTCTAAACATATACTTTCAGAAATGTTTTCCCGATGTTTAAATTGCATTTTTGATGTAAGCAAATTATATTTCTGAATGAACGTTTGTTTCAGTTGTGCTATTTGACATTTTATATCACTCCTGCTTTGTCCATCTTTAGTAGTTTTACTTTCAAAATAACAAAATTCTTCTATCTCCTCTTTTCTCTTCCTGCTTTTATATTCATTGCCCATCTACATTTTTTTACAACTTTTTTTTTCATTACTTTCGTTCTGTTCTTATTTTTATGTGGTACTTCTTGCATAGGACTTCATCCATTCCACTCAATGTTTCTTCTAAATCTTTTTTACTCTTAGCTAGAATTACTGTATCATCAGAATATTGTAGCACCTTTATTTTTCACCTTGTTCTGTTACTCCGGATCTAAATGGTTCTTTAACATCATTAACTGCTAGTTCTACATAAAGATTAAAAAATTACAGGGATAGGGAACATTCTTGTCAGACTCCCTTTTTTATTACAGCTTCTTTCTTATGTTTTTTTATTATTACTGTTGTAGTTTGGCTCTTGTAAGCAGATCTTCTTCTATTTCTATACTTGTGCCATACATTTTATTAAATGCTGAACATTTTATTCCAGTCTATGTTATCAAATGCCCTTTCTAAGTCTATAAATGCCATGTGTGTTGGTTTGTGTTTCTTTAATCTTCCTTCTACTATTAATATGAGTGCTAAAATTGCTTCCCTTGTCCTTATACTTTTCCTGAAACCAAATTGGTCTTCTTCTAACACTTCTTCCATTCTCCTCTCAATTCTTCTGTTCAGAATTCCAATTAAGATTTTTTATGTATGAGAAGTTAATGTAATTGTTCTGTATTCTTCACATTTATCTACTCCTGCTTTCTTTGAAGTCATGACAATAACACTGTTTTTGAAGTCTGAAGGCTTTCCCTTTTTTGTAAATATTTGTATAATCTATACATTGCTTCCTCACCTGCACTGCACAATAATTCTGCTGGTATCCTGCCTTTTAGGGCTACATGTAGGTCGACCTAAGCCTATGAAGACGACTCCCGGTAAAGTCCCTCAGAGCTAGGAATGGGAGGGGTGGTGTGGTGACTGGAATCGTCACTTGGTGGGTGTCTTTCCCTATGGGGGTTGGGATGGTATCCTGCCTATCCCAGGAGCCTTTTTGCCATTCAAATCTTTTAATGCTATATTAAATTTAGATCTCAGTATTGTATCTCCCCTTTCACCCTCTTTGACTTCTTCTTTTTCTTCCTTTATAGCACAAGTTTTTAACTCATTTCCTCTGAATAGCTCTTTAATATATTCCACCCACCTATCAACCTTTTCTTTTGTAAATTTTATAAATCAGGGTACCATCTTTACACATTATTAGATTCCACACTATTAGATCCTCTACCTAGGAGTCTATCTTGCCCCAAGCTTTTAATCTTTCCTTGAAATATAAATGGATAGTGGTAGAACGTATAAATATGTTATTTACATCCTGAATGGTAGCAGCACCACTTAGTCGATTTTGCATTACAAACTCAAATAAATACAACCTTGCTTTTATGAAAAAAAAAAAATAAAGTTGGCTGAATTTAAAAATCATTTTCAACCACCCAATTCCAAAGTATTTCAAAGAAAGCTTTTATCAATTTCCAAATATTGAATTACAACTACATTAGAAAACAATCAGAAAGATCTAGAGAGAATAACATCAGAACGCAGATTCAGTCACAAACTTTACTACCCCTAACATGTACCCAGTGGGCTGGTCTAGTGGTTAACTCGTCGCAAATCAGCTGATTTCAAAGTCAAGAGGTATAAGGTTTAAAGCCTAGTAATTGAAGTTACTTTTACATGGATTTGAATAGTAGATTGTGGATACTGGTGTTCTTTGGTGGTTGGGTTTCAATTAACCACACATCTCAGGAATGGTCGACCTGAGACTATATAAGACTATACTTCATTTATATTCACAGATTTCACCCTAATTCATCCTCTAAAGTAATACCATACGGTAGTTCTGGAGACTAAACAGAAAAAGGGAGATACCCTCTACCACGTACACTCCCTTTTTTTTTTTATCTCACAAATTTATACTGAAAGATATATTTCTACGTTCATTAACACAGAAATGTTTACAAAATCACTTACATGTTACCTGTTCTTAAACATGTTAAATGTTAAATAAATATTTGCGTTTTATAAGCAAACATTTTTTAAATGTCCACAATTACTGAAGCCTAAAAGGTTGAAAAAAAGCGTAAAAACAAAGATCTAAATGCAGTTTATATAGTACAGGACATAAAATTCATTAAAGCTAACAAAAATAACAAACTTGTGACATAAAAACTGATTTTTGAGAATCATAATTACTTTAAATCATAATTGGCACTTTCAGTCATAATATCTTTGACTTAAGTTTGTTTGGTTAAAATCATTTTAATACCAAGGTAGGTTCAATTTAAATTAAAACAATTCTATACAATCACATCTAGAAGTAATATAGGTACACTAACTAAAATTAATGCAGCGTGCTAAAGAATTACTCACTCTGCAAACTTTGGTTGCTTTTGAAAAGCTTGTAATGCATCTTGAAATCGTGATAACTGTATCAAGCAGACTATTTTACAATGAAATGCTTTTTCTTCATCTTGATAACTATGCAATACTGTAAAAAATATAATCAGAGATAAAAATTTTATTACATTTGTCAAATATATTTCATTTACCAGTTCAAGTAATTGTATATGAAATACAAACATAACCTCTGCAAGCATATAGATCAGAACAGGATCAAACTCATAAATAATAATTACACTTTTTCCTAACAGGAAAAATACACTCAAAAAATCACTGCAATTTACTTAACCTGTAATAAAGTTTGTGAAAACTTACATAAAAAATTTACTATGCTCAACAGCAAAACAAAGGGGCAAGTTTGACATCATCCCACAATAGAATGTCTACATGACCATGACACAGTGCTTCATCATTCTGACACTTTTCCATTAGAAAAAAAATTTTTAATCATCTTAATATAGTTGGCACCATAGTTTCGCCAAACATAATAACAATTGTCAAATTGACAAAATCACTGGTGTCATATTAAGTGTTAACAGAATAAACAGTTTTACTTTATTTTATTTATAAGCTGTCAATCAATGTATAACCGGAGAGAGGAGGTAAAATTTTTACTAGGAGCATACCAGCTAACTTTAAAAACTTGTAAAAATCTTCTGTCATCTATACACTACATTCAAAGAAATACTTAGTTTATAATTCCGGCAAAAACAAACAGAAAAGTAAATCAATCAATATTCTAAAAACTCTTCATATATTCTGATATCTAAAAAATTAATGATTTCTAAGATGTTGGAAATAACTAAAATAACAACAAAAATGACAACAACATGAAACGACAGAACCTAGAAAATGAATACCAAAAGTCGAATTTTGGCAATAGTTTTCTAGGATCGGTTACTGTGTTTGATGGTTATTTTTTTGTTGTTAGTATATATAGTGAGCACACATATGCGCGCACGCATATATATATATATATATCTTTGTGTGTGTGTGTGTGTGTGTGTGTGTGTGTGTGTACATACTCACTTTTTGCCTTTTTCTAAATCACATCGGACAATGGACATCAGGGTACCATTTTTTCCTCAACAAGATTTCTCGTAATTGTGTTGGTTAAACTTAAAAAACTGATTCAAAACATCCATGTAAAGAAAAGATTTTATGTGAAAAAATCCTCTATCTCATATAATTTTCCCTCTGGTCTGCCATTTTTTCCCCAGCAACAGCTAGACTGGGTGTCTTTTGAAGTGTCGGCCAAATTTGTTTTCAGACATCATAATAAACAAAAAAATTCATGTAGGCAAATGCCCCAGATCACTTTATTTTCATCTGTTTACCATCTGTTTTTTCACTAAAAATTTATATCTTAAGAATGGATTGAAGTATTTTAATGAAATTTAGTATATATGTACCTAACATCATCTACAAGACAAATAACAAAACTTTACCTATGAAAATTGCAAAATGGCTGCCATGTTTTCAATCATTAATAGCACTAAAAATATTAGTTTTATCAAATAAAGTATTACAACTTTTATTGTGAACAAAATTCACAATGAAATTCTTCATTTATTAAAATCAATTTTTAACAGCTGCAATATAGCTGAAATTGTTAAAATGGAACACAAAAGTTATGCAAGAAAAAAGGTATAAAATTGTCAGCCTGCATAATTTAATGCTTTAGTTTAGTCACATCAACCCACCAATTTGATCTAGTGGTGAACTTGTCATCACAAATCGGACTTCAAATTCCAATTGGACTTCAAGTCGAGAGTTTTAAGGTTCAAATCCTAGTAAAGGCAATTACTTTTATACGGATTTGAATACTAAAACGAGAATAGCGGTGTTCTTTGGTGGTTGGGCTTCAATTAACCACACATCTCAGGAATGGTCGACATGAGATGTGTACAAGACTTCATTTCATTCATACATACATACGTATATATATGTGTATTATCCTCATTCAACCTAAAGTAATTCCTTGCAGTGGTTGTGGAGGCTAAACAGAAAAAGAGATAGCCTGCATAATTTCCAATCTATACAGACATGTTGTGGTAAGCAGGTAAGACAGCAGCAGATACCACATTTACTGGATTTCATCTATCATTAAACAGATTTTATGTTAATACAAGAGATTAAAATGTTTTCTTACACAGAAAATACGCAACAGATTACTAATTTTTACATGAGGTAAATTGCTACATTCAGTATCAGCCAGTAAAAGAACCTCTAGAAACAATCTATAGATTGTAATTTCAAAGCTTTCTTTGTATTTGTATTTCAAAATTTATTTGACTAATTTTAAGTACAAATAATGAAATCACTAATATTTAAAACCCAATCATGTATTTGAAATAAATGTCTGTCAAGGGGAAAGGTACGCAGTCTTTTTTTTTTTATTCAAAATAAAACAACTGCAGTAAGCAACTCTGTAATTTTACCTCATGTTTTATAAATCAAACAAAAACTTAAGCATTTCAAGCTTTAACAGAGGAACAAAATATACTCATTGTAAAAGATTGTTAATAAACAATGAATATCAGCAGCAACAAGCATTAACTTTAATTATTCACTAAATGAAAAGACACATTTTTCTTTTGACTATTACAAGATACAGCATTAACCAACAACTTAAAATACCTTTAACTATATATCAAGTGGAACAAATTAGATAAATCAGTATCCTACAGTATCCTACAGCCCACTGGGCTGGTCTAGTGGTTAACACATTGCAAATAAACTAATTTCGAAGTCAAGAGTTCTACGGTTCAAATCCTAGTAAATAAAGTTATTTTTATATGGATATGAATACTAGATCATGGATACCGGTGTTCTTTGGTGGTTGGATTTCAATAACCACACTTCTCAGGAGTAGTTGAACTGTGATTGTACAAGACTACATTTCATTCATATTCATACATATCAACCTCTGAAGTAATACCTTACAGTAGTTTCGGATACTAAAGAGAAAAAGAGAGAGTATCCTACAGTATCAATAAAATACTATCTACACTCAAGACTAAGTTGTTCTACTGTAAATATAAATCACTGTCATACAATAAAAATATCATAAGACAAAGATTAGAACACATTAAACTCAACACTCCACAGAAAGATTGATATATAAAGGCAGAGAAATACTACTTATGTGACAGGTTCAAGTTCATACAGAAGACTATAAATTTGTGATAGGTATGTGCCGAGTTGACCAAGTACCCAATTAACTCTCGTTTAAACTGCTTACAATGTAATTACATTAAACAACACAATTTGGGATATGTAACATCTGTTTAAGGATATCTGATGTAACACAATTAAAACATGTTGTAAAACAATCAATCAAATATTCTTAGTTCTAAAATGTTGGATAAATAGTAAACTATGTTAAATGGTAATTGAAATAGACTGCAAAATAAAAAAATGTTTAATCTGTTTACCAAAAAATGTCTTTTGAAAAAAAAAAACCACAGATTGTCTTGCAATCTCGAAACTTAGAAAAAAAAATAGAAAAAACCAACCTCCTCTATGTTAGTTAATACATTAAAGAAACAAAATGTACGTAATCCAAATACACAAACAAAAAATCATCAGTTACATCAATGTATTCTGTTTTTTCACAAGGATAATAGATATAGAAGAGGAAATGGAAGGCATATTATAATTAGTTCATAAATATAATTGACATGTAGCTGCTGATTTCTCCATAAAACCAAATTAACTATTACTAGTTTAAATAATAATTTTAAAATAATTCTATGTAAAAAGTAGAAGCCTTATGGAATCCCCAATGTTTTGTAATTTCTACTTATTTTTGTACAACAGAACTAAGCTCATTTGTTACAGCACTCAAACCCAATAAACTTCATAAAGATAGTTTGGTTTTACTCCTTTAAAATGAAACAGTTAAATGCTTAATTTAACTATTAATGTTAAATATTTGTTGACAGTATTTATGTATTTTTTACAATACATTACTTATGTGTTTATGCTTTAAGTTAAAAAAGGCAAATGTTAATTTATTTTCCTATTAGACTTAATCAAAATTTGAAAAAAAGGATAAAAATTAACCCAATTTTTAGACATAATGAAGAAATCCAAATAATCAACTTATACATAAAATTAAGCAATATACCGCAAAACGTGGAGTTAAAATTACCCCCACAAAATATTTATTGTACAAGAAAATTACGGTAAATAAGTTAAATGAAAGAATTAAACGTCTGTTAACTTCTAAAATTTGTTTAAAACTTGATAGATCAGGCAGCCGATAATGTTATAGTTATCAACAAATTGCAATTCGAAATTGGATTAAGATAAACTTCTTCTTCATTCATCTACACTCTCAACCTGTTCTTTATTAGTTAAATGAACCATTCTTACATGAAACATAATTTAAAACTAATAAATACACTACCTCGACATTTAACTATACTAACAGCACATTACCGTAACCTAAAAACCTAATATGGAATACATATGGCAATTATTTTAGAGAACTCCGTGAGGTAAAGTTATTAAATAATGATAACATTTATATATACTCTTACGTTTATTTGCAGATTTGAGACCTCTCTCATAATCACCATTTTGACAAAATTTATTAAGCTCTGCGTACAGAGCTGATAGCACAGTCACGTTAGAAGAAGCCATGCTGGCATTATACAGATTAGCCAACCCCGGGAAAGTAAATTTAAAGAAAAATTTGATTTACTAACCATGACATCAAGGTTTCATTTAGCAATATTTGGCAATTCAATTTTTTTTTATTAAATCCGTAGAATAAATGATTAATTTTTATCTCATATTTCTACCAAAATGTGAAGTATTTTAATATACTTAAAAAACCTAAGCCTAAATGGTAATTCACTATGTATCGACATTTAGAAAGCTTGAAAAAGTATCAATCAGAATAATTATTTAATAGTATTTGGGGACTTTTCTTCATGTCTCACAGCTCTAATGATTCAGCTTATATCCTTCAGCCTCTTTGATAATTACCTGAAGATTTATTTTATTTGAAAAAATTTTGATTCGAATCATGCGAATCAATAAATAAGAACAATCAGAACACTTATAAAAGAGTATTTTTATGAATCGCTGCAATGCAGTGCCAAAGACCTTGACAGCCACTTTTGTTTAAAATACCGGTATACGTAAATAAAAATGATTCGTAAAAATAAATATATTATTGGTTTTTTTTTTTTACCACGGGAACCACAGTTAAGTATTACATCAGAAGATGAAGATGAATGATGTGTAGCGTGTGTAAAAATGCCATGTCTGACCGGGATTCGAACCCGGAACCTCCGGATGAAAGGCCGAGACGCTACCACTCGCGCCACGGACGTCGGCATATTATATTAGTTTATATATTAATTTTGTTTGTCATCGCTCAAGTAGTTGAGCGATAAAATTTTGTTTAAATTTAGATTTATCGATAATTATTAACCTCTATAAAAAATTTTGAATTAAAATAAAAAGAATACAAAAATTTTATTTCATTAACAACTTCTGGTTTTTTAAATTTTTATTACTGAATTATCATTAATAGTAATTTTCGATTTACAATCAGAGGTTAATAATTATTAAGAAATCAATATATTTAAATTAAAAAATATATATATACGTATATGAAGTCGGATTCGAACCGATGTGCCTTTCCCTTGCAAGAGCCAAATATTTCATTAATTAAAATTTAATTTGGCTATAACTCTAGAACCAGTGAAAATTAGAACATTTATGATGTATTGTTAAAAGCTTGTTAAAAATCCAAATATTTTGGATTTTTGGCTTTTTTGGACACTTTTGGTCCAGTCAATTTCAATTAAAAGGGGAGGTGCCCAACTAGATGTTACAAAAGTCCTAAATCCAAAAGTTCAACATTTTACGGCTAATTGTTTTGAGTTATGCGAGATATATATGTGCTTACGTACGTACGTATGTTCGTAGAGGCCGAAAATAGTCAAAATGGATTCAGGATTCGTCAGTATGTATATTTCCGTTGAAATCTGAAATTTTTCGCGATTACAATACTTCGTATAATGAAGTAAAAATACTGAAATGATTTTATTTTTAATAATCGCTGGAAAAGTAGGCGATACACAACTGTTGACTAATGAACTACTTAACTATAAGCCAACAAGTGAATAATACATCAGTGGGTCTTTATTATTTTGTTTATTCTAGAATAAACAAGTTGATTGATTAGTTTACTTACGATAATGCATTGGTAAACAATTAAATAAACAACAATTTCTTCATTTTATACTTTACAGTCCACGTCACCAGACAGGCCGCTTGTCTGGCATCGTCATTACTGATTGACTGCAACCGTTTCAATAAACAAACCATTGAAATTAACTTGAGAATTGTGATATACGGAATAATTCGTTGCACAAGACTTGATGCGCAGCATTAGCAGTCAGACAGTAAGAGTAGGTGTGTTGAGTTTGTTTGTTCGAATCGTAGGGCTTGATTGATGATCGATGATTTAAGGTTGCGGCTCCCGTTAAAACTCTGATCGAAGCAGTAGATCATGGAATTTTGATTTAGAGCAAAGATTTGAATCTGAGCAACAAATCTCAAATCAGAAGTCAACTCTAATCAGCTGGTAGTTCAAAACATCTTATGTTCATTGTTGTTGCTCATTGCTAAATTGTTATTTATTTTACAATAAACGTTGCTGAAATTGTCTTTTAACGTAAGTTTTTGAAGTTTTATTGGAAATCGGAGAATACTGAAGAGATTAAAAGATGTTTGGCAATGGCAATGGAATTTGTAAAACGATTAACACCGAGAGCACCAATTAAAAAAAGAATTCTTGACAAGTTTGAAGTTAATGGAACAGTGGAACAAATGTAAACAAAGAGCAGTTCAAGGAAAAATGTAAAAAAATACACTTTACTAATGCATAAATTTACACGATACCGAAAGAAATTTGTTACGAATCGTTTTCGTGAGAATGGTATTAAAAATACGTTGTTCATAGAATTTAAGCTCCCAAACATAACTTAACGCCCGTGTTCATTTCTGTTAGATATAAAGATTTACTCATTTGAATTCTAATGTTCGTGTTATAATAACTTTTATTCCCTACTCATACATAAAGAAAAAATTAATTATTAGCACGATGACCATAACATATTCCAAGATTATTAAATCAAAGTATGCATCATCTTAACCCTACGTCCAGTGGGAATTCCGGACAACGTTTGCCACGTGTAGTCCGCACGGACCCTATCATGTTTTTATTGGTTATCTTTATTGAAATCGCCGAAAATAACAACTGTTTTAAAAGAGATTTTTATTTGTCTAAATAAAATACATTAACTCAATCAGTGGAATTAACGTTTCGTAATCTCAATAAAGCAAGGAGCTCTCTATCTGTTTAGCCTCCGGAACTACCGTAAGGTATTACTAAAGAGGATGAATGAGCATGATGTGTATGAATCCGAATGAAGTGTAGTCTTGAACAATCTTAGGTCGACCACTCCTAAGAAGTAAAGCAAGAAGCTGGTAAGCTCTTAAAACACTGAAATTGTCTTACCTTTAATTTTTCTTTTTATTAGAAAGAATGTGTGAAATTTTTTATAGTTTACAATGGAATTATCAAATATCTGGACTAGGAATTAAATTTTTGTAAACTTTCAGCTGATTCAGAAAAAAAAAATTGAAACTGTCTTACCGATTCAATCTGCATCAGAGGCTAAAGATAACTTATTATACAGCTGACATAACAAAATGAAAATTCAAAAATATAAACACAGATTTTTCATAATAAACATCAAATTTTGAAAATAAACACATGCTTATTTCTCTTATAGTCAAGCTTATTGAAAAATTCCATAAAAAATTCAGTCTTCTCTGGATTCCTTATCACTTTTACAGATCAAACATGAATAAATCATTTTTCATGTTCCTTGCAAACTGGTTGGTTACATTTGACACATCTGTTACTGGTTTTCTTATCCTTTTTTCTGTTGTACATGTAGCATTGTGGGTATTTTTGATTTTTCACATAGATGAATGACATAGCATGTTGGAAAAGAAGGGAACCTTCTCTTGCCAATGTATTTTTACCTTTGTAGGGAATTCCACTGCAAAAGTAAAACGTGCGAGCATCACAAAGTGGAATAATCTTCAACCTGTATTTTTATGGTTTTTTGGAGATTTACATTTTGAAGGCACATCTCCCTCTGAAACTAATTACAGTCTCATCAATAGTCAAATACTCTGAAGGAATATGGTATTTATTACAGTTGGCATTGAAAATTTCCCCAAGATAGGGCGCGAATTTATCAGTTCTCTTTCTCTGGGTGTTCTTTTGAATTGAACTTCAAATTTGAAGGAAGGAATTCCAATCTATTTTTGTACAGCACACATCTGAAAAATGAAAGACCAAATTTTCACGAAAAATATCAAGAAGATTCAAATCTTATTGGTAACTCCACAAAGAAGGAACAATCAGTCCAGCATACCTCTCTGAACTTGGCGTCTCAGTCTGTCTTCTTGTGATTTCTTCATTAGTGTGAACTA
>JAAAKQ030009529.1:3850-18431 GCA_010016005.3 Zanna intricata | reverse complement strand
ACATATGTACACATAAGTGCTGCAAGCAAAATTCAGTTGGTAAAATAAAGTTATTTGTATAATAGAGTATTTTTTTTTTTTGGGAACTGAAAAATTATTAAAATGTGCATGATGCGCATTCATGTCTACTGAAAATATGTCGAACTTTAATGTACATATTTTAAAACCTTGTCCTGAATATTCTTACAAAAGCTTGGGCGCGTTCGTGCATACGCACACAAACACAAATATAAATTTATTTATGTAATTTTATCAAATTCAAATTTCATACTTTATTGCTCAGTTAAAATTTTATATTTTTTCATTATTCATTTATATATTTACCCTCAATTAATTCTAATAAATAAAAATAAATGGATAATTATTTAAAATTTTTTAAAACTAAAAATAATCATAAATTTTGCATGAAAATATAATCAATATCAGATATACAGAATAAGATATTGGGACTTCTTATTCGTTATTTACATAGCATGGATTTGTTTGGTTTATGTTAATAAAATATTATTAATTAGAGGTGTTTAATTACCGGGGAATTTATTTGGTTTACATACTCAAATAATATTAAAAAGTGTATGCAAAATGAATTTAGATCGCATTCATTTTATTGGATTGAAAAATAAAAATTATTCTAACCTATGCATTTATGTTCATAAAAGAGAAATACATTTTAAAATTGGAATATATCATATAAATACAAAATTAAAAGGATGAATAACGTAAAAACTGGAAATGCATACGTGCGATAAAAGACATTTCATACGCTCCAAACGATATTAACTGATGAAATACTCGTATTTTTAAAAATAATGTTATTTTTAACCGATTGAAAACAAGAGGAGATTCTAAAATCGTATCGTATGTTATTTCTGTGTTTCTTTTTTTTTTTTTACCTTCCATAACTTTTTACTGAATGCACCAAATTGATTAAATCTTTTTTTTTTAATGATAAGAGATGACAAGCTCGGTGGTTTCACTCTGCTATTGAATGATATTGGGCCAACAGAAAAAAAGGTCTGGTTAAAAAAATTTTTTCCGTCATATAGCGCACCTACTCGCTCTCATAAAAATCTTTTACACGTTGTCTCTAGACATAAAACGGCTGTGTAGGAAGCAAGTCTTTGCAGGATACGCGTATAATTAAATAAGACAAGATATAGTATAATTGGTAGAAATTAATGATATATAAATATCTGTAGGTTTCCGGAAAACCTCAAATAGTCCATTTAAAAAAAAAGTGAGGTAAAATTATGCTCTAGTCATTTCGAAAGGGTTGTTTCAGAAGTATCTGCACTTTTGAAGTAAAAAAAAATAAATCAATTGCTGTCCTATTAAGAGTTGCCTCTTGGAAGATATACACAGTTAAAACCCAGCATAAAATTATTGGGAGCTTTCTATCAATCTCTTTATAACCTTTGATTCCCTGGAACTTTGCAGCGCCATAGGAGCAATCGTAATGTATCTATCAATGTCTCTAATGTTTTGGTAAGCATTGAATTTGATCAAAACTGAATCTTGCAATTCTTCATTCTCTGATTTCTCTGGAACAATTAATGATTCCGGAGAAATCACCCGGATAAATATCTTAATGATTCGGATTGCTCCATTAAGTAATCTGTAGGAAACTAATATATTACTTCTTAACATGACGCGAGACCCTTCAGCCAGTTTTATCGAATGTAAAAGTTCACCATAATTATTAATATCTACGGGAATCATTTTATTAGATAGATAGTCTTGACTATTTTAGAAGAAAAGAAATGATCAAAACACAGTATATTTTTTTTCTAGAATACGTTCCTTTTTGCTTAAGAGAAGTCTGTTTTGTAGATCTGGTTATATTTCAGCTTCGACGAAGTACAAACCAAAAAGATTAAAATAAAACCGTTTTTTTTTTTAATTGTATCCAAAAAAAAGAAAAATGAATTAAAAAAATTGAGAACAGGAAAAAAATTATTTTTCCCCTAGGCCCTCAACAGAATCTTTGAACATATTTTTTTGAAATTCAAAAAATTTCTTAATAAGTATCTCATGTACTTCAAAAAATAATTTTCAAAGATTATATTGAGAGCGTAGTGGAAAAATTATATTTCCTTTTTAGGGAATTTTTTTTTTTTTTGAAATCATGTATTTATAACCGGTTCTAATTAAGGAACCACAATTAAATTGCATTAAAAACAAAGCTCGTGAAAAGGGGGTTTCCAGCGAACACCCTCAATAAAGTGTCCGTATATAAATAAACTACATATATGTAAAAAGTCTATATAAACCAATACACTTAATTGGGACCATTAATTAAACATTAATTGGAACTACAAAGATTCAAGAGATCACAGAAGGAGATAAACTACAAGAAGGGTCACATGACTGTCTAATTGCTGTAACAGTTAGAGCTATTATCTAAAGCTGTCAATCGATGTTAACTATCGTTCTTCGCTGTTAACAGCTAATAGCCTTTTTTACTTATACCTAATGTAGCCTTTTTAACTTATACTGTAATAGTTAACTATTACAGTTAGTTACTTTCTGAATTTAAGCCAAACCGTTTGATTTCGTCACAAATAAAAGGCAATCTAAGATAGTTGTGAATTTCTTCATTTCGAGCTAACCACGGTGTCTCTGCATTGGATCTCTCCAACTTGTTCTGAAAACGTTGTATAATCAACATTAGTTTTGCACGTCTTGCCCCATAGCTGGATATCGTATGTCCAAACCGGTTTCAGAATCTCCTTATATATCAAAAGTTTATTGGCCAATAGGTGCGAGTTCCTATCTGAAAACCAATAATGCCTTGTATACTTGTTAAGTTGCTTTCTGTTATATTTCACGTGATACTTCCTCGTTAAACGACGATCAAGATATCGAGCTCAAAATGCGAGATGACGACCCATCAAGGTAGACTTCGGAACAGTCACCCCTCATCAATCCAAATGTAATGACTTGACTTATTCGGATTAATTTTTATCTTTCATTTTGCTAGCCACTCGTCGATCAGGTCTAACACTGATTGTAGTTTCGTTGAGGCCAAGTACAGGTCCTCGTCAACGATGAGAATTGCGGTACCATCAGCAAATGAGGTGACAACGTCCGAACCTGTAAGGTCAACGTCTTGCTGTAAGGTCCGCAATAAAAATTGTGTATACCACTGGCCCTAAACAGAGCATGTGGAACTTCTGATTTGATATCAAAGTCTCTCTCTTTTTTTGTTTAACCTTCAGAACTACTGTGAGGTATTACTTCGGAAGATGAATGAGGATGATATGTATGAATGTGAATGAAGTGTAGTCTTGTACATTCTCACTGTTGCATCTGAATTTGGAGTAGCGCCCATCGAAATAGTTCCATAATAAAGTATCGTTTTACTAATTAACAGGGAATTTAAGTCTTCATATAGAATATTCAATGGAAATATTTTGTTAAGTATTCTAGAATTAGATATTTTAAAATTATTTTTCTTAATAGCTCAGTTGTTTAATATGTTGTAAAAGTATAAGACAATCTTATTATCGTCTGAAATAATAAGTAATTACAGTGATTATAACTGAAATCCAGCATGCCGACCCTGGTAACTTCCAGGAAGTTGTATTAGACCTTGTTGACGTAATGAGTAGTATAATGCTGCGATGTATATTTTAATCAAAATAATGGACTGAATAAGCGTTTTATTAACTGAAACAGGCTATATAAATGTATAATAACAAATAGTTTAATTAAAACAAAATAATACAGACAGCATTCCGTTTGTGACATGTTTTGTGCAAAAGATTCAAAAGTAGTTTTTGGTATTCTTTTATTAATCAATTTTTGAACATACCATATAACGTATTACTAAGAATTTTAACTGGAAAAAATGACAGTTCGTCAAAAGTATAATCCATATCCCACACTTTACAAAGGTTAGTATGAATTTTCCTTTTAATCCGGAAATGTAATTTTTTTGAAATCGGAGGAGCTCTTCAATTTCAATTGCGTTTTTATATCTTTTTTATTTATGAATAACCCTAAAAATACAAAATTTTTGTCAAAGAAAATTATTAATTAATCCAAATATATTTAAAATTAAATTGAAAATATAATAAATATTAATTCTGATGATTTTAAATTGCTAAGCAAAATTTTTTTATTATTATTATATTTTACTTAAAATTTACTCATGTTTGGTTGATTCTGTTTTTATTTGTTACTTTACCTCCAACCATTTTCGATAATTTCTCTCTTGTAAATTAAAAATAAAGTAATATGTTTTAATATGCCGGCCTCTGTGACGCGAGTGGTAGCGTCTCAGCCTTTCATCCGGAGGTCCCAGGTTCGAATCCCGGTCAGGCATTGTATTTTCGCACACGCTACAAATCGTTCATCTCCCCCTTTGAAGCAATAACTAACGGTGGACACGGAATATTAAAAAAAAAATAATAATAATAATAACCAATAAACATACATTTTCCTGTAAGTAGCCTTTCACCCCTTCAGTGTTTTGCATAGTCTCATACAGCCTCGAAGATCAGTTTATTCGTTGTCAGGTTGACAATGCTAAATAAAAAATATAAATAAAAAAAATATGTTTTAGAACAAATTTTATAAAATGGTTTGTCTTTTTCTTTCAATTTGTAAAGAAATATGTCATCATTTTTACTGTCAAAAAAGATATATAAATATATAAAGTTTGACAGGAATTTAAACATTCTAGTAATAGACAAAATTGCCACCACTCCTCAAAAGTCAATTGAATGGTAATCACAAGCATTTAACAAAAATGTATATCCTTTCCTCAAATTTTCAAAATTTAAGTACATTTATCTTTCTAGATTTCAATTATTTTTTTTTCATATGAAAAGATAACTGTAGAAAGTTACTATCTGGTCAAACCTTGTACAAATAAGTCAAAATAAATCTAAAACATTTAACTATTTTAATGATATAACCTTTTTTATTATTCTACATTTAGCTAAAAAAGAAAGAAAAAGTATTATGACCAAGTTATTTTTTCCATATTCCTACAAATTTAAATAATTACACAATTAAATATATTGATTAATTAAAATTTATTTATTTTTGTTTTTTCCCGATGATGTTTGTATCTAATTAAACGGCTAAAGAATTTTAAGTAAATTAATTATTTTTATCTGTGAATATTTTAGCTGTTGATAAGGAATCTGATTGTTAGAGGATTTTTATGGGTTTATAGATTTTTGAGTCATATTTCCCTTTTTGTGGTAATTTATTTTATCAGTTACGATTTTAGATCTCTGTGTAATATTTCTTTCGTGATGAACTACTGTACAGCGATAAAGAGTTAACTACTTGAGTTGAAATTTTTAAATAAAAATACAAATTTAAATAAGTTAGTTGAACCCAGAATTCTTGTCCAAACGACCATACTGTTTTATTGCTGGTTTTTTATATTATAGAATTTTATATTCTAAGGAGCTATTTTAACTGAAAAAACTGACACAGATCTTTCTAAGTTGTCTTCGTTTGTATTTTTAATTAATCATTGTATAAAAATAAATAACTACATATATTGTAACAGTCTTTTAGTGAACGGTTTCTGGAATGGTAGGGGTATAAATTATTTTTAGTTATTCTTTTCAACCTTCTCTGAGACTAAGATAAAAACCCTCTGAATTCTTTTAACATTTCATTTGACTTTAAACACATCTACGTTTGAAAATATTTTTAAACACGACGGAACGGAGACGGTATATGCGTTTGGAGAGAAATTATATGCGTTTGGATAAGAGGTGTGTGTTGTGTGCGCGCGCGCGTGTGTGTTTATCTGTTACCATTTTCCTCAAACACTATTGGACTGATTTCGATGAGGTTTTTTGCATTACATAGGTACTGCATCACTTCAGAGCAGGTTCTTAGACATGTTTAAGCCACCAGGGGGCTCAGCAGAAGATATGTTTCTCTAACGGCTCGGCTGATTTTGATGCAGTTTCCTGCATTACAAAGGTATCATCTCATTGCGTTACGTAGGAATTACCTTAGAGCGGGTTCTTAGATTAGTTTTACGGTTATTAGCCTCCAGGGGGCGCTGCAGTAGATATGTTTTTTCAAAACGACTTCGTGAATTATTAAAAAAATTTAATTTTGCCACCTATTTTTATTTAATCTCTGTCATAAACCTAAAAATTTTGAAAATTTTAAATTTTACCTTCTATATTTGATTGCATCTTCTCACATACCGTTTAATATTTTTTTAAGTTTTATTTTCTACAGTTTAACAGATCGATAACGTCAACGATCAGACAAACATACATTCAAAATAGCAGAAAAATTAGGGTTTCACTTTGATATTAGTAGAACCTTTTCTTGTTAAAGTGAGATGTACAATTATAACGTAACTGAAAACTGAAACAATAAAAATACATTTTTTTTTCATTACATTCATTTATGAAAATTACTGTTAATGATTTAATTTCTGTCTTTTACCTCGATAAATATTTTTAAACCTTAAATTTATTATTTTTTATGGCCATAATAAATAAATATTTAACAACTGCAACATAATTCTCGTATGTCAACATTTTAAAAGCATTAAGATCAAAATTTAGCTCACGCAAGTTAAATTATTAAAAATAGTAGCCACTTGTGAAATAGATCGTATACATCAAGTATTAAAATCTATGTCGTAGGTCTGGGTGTTTTATTTTGTTTAAATCTTCTTCTGTAGGCAGTAAAACGTCACTCCAATTGCCTCTGCGTGCTCGCAAATTGCGCACACTATATTTCGAATGTGTCTACATTCTGGTGTTCAGCTTTACAACATATTACCTACTAGTAAGAAGTCCGAGTTTATTCTACTGGCATAATAAATAGCAGTTTATATCTTGATTTTTCTAATTATCCTTTAGTAAATTATTTTTAGTTGTATGATTTTCCAGCGCAACTTAAAAATCCCAGAAGTTTAAAAATTTATTGTAAAATTAAATAAAATTTGGTAGTTTAAAAAAAGTTTTTGCTTGAATAATTGATTTTTTTTAAATTTAGATTTCAGATATTATTCAATTAGAATATATTCATTGAAATAATATTAAATCTTTCTTGTCATATGTGTGTTTTTGTATGTAATACAGATCATTAATGGGAATCAAACCAGGACCTTCAGTTTAGTAAATGATGATAATATCTGGGTTAGTGATACTTTTTCTTCTATTCTGTAGGAGAGAATTTTATTAGGAACATAATAAAAAAATTAATTCAGTTGATTATGTGTTTTGTTACTAGCAAAACAGTCACTCTCAGAAAAGAATTAAACTTTTTTTTTGAGTTTCACAGAACATTTGAGGGAGACAGAAAATGTTCAGGAAGAGTTGAATGTACAGTTTTACTTAATGAAACAAGCCTATATCATTGATTACTATTTTGAAAGTTGACGTTCTGCATTCCCTTGTCGATACAAATTTACCGTTTACACAAGTTCAAGTTAAATTACAATTTTTTTATTATCAGACTATATAATTGATATTCATCAGGATAAAGATATAAATTAATCGAAGAATATTTATAAATTATTAGCAAAAGGGTGCTTTGACATTCAAAATTAATATCAGTGGACTCTTATTCAAATCCTGGGCTGCACTTACAGGTCAGTAGGCTTAAGTGAGTAGGTTTTTCCACCTTCCTTTAATGTAGCTGGTCGACTAGTTAGTTCAATGATTAACGTAGTTGACTTCCAGATTAGATGATCTCGGTGTCTATTCCTGGAAAAATTGAGTAATTTTTCATTATTATTTTACCTCAGTTTCTTGTTAAAATAGTGCAAAACTAAGAAAACGTGTGGGGTTACAATACTAAAAAATATATGTTTACGTACATTATATGTTTATCCTAAATAAACAAAATATTACAGTATACGATTTTCAGAACTTTTTCTAGCCGCAATTAGACAAAAGGTATTGTTACAGTATAAGTTTAATTCTGTAAAAAGAAGTAAAGAAAATGTAATGTAATACATTCGGTCTGAAGTGACTAGTATGAATAAATAAGTTAACTGAACAGTCTTAAGTAGCAAAACATACAATGATATTGAGAAAAAGAAGAGTTGTTAAATTAATGAATTTAACAACTCGAAGTGTTAAATGTATGTAAATATCATTACAAAAGGGACGTAGCTCAGTCAAAACATTTAATAATATGACAGGTGGTATTGCGATATTTACAGAATTTCAAACTTTTATTAATTTAAAAATTCCTTTTAAGGTTTTCATTTTTAATCTGTCCTTTCCGAAGTAAAGGGAAAAGTGGAATTAATACTAAACATTAATTGGAGGTCTTGGTTTACGGTTATCAACCTGAGACAAAGACCCAATCATCTCGTTAGAGAATGGCATTGCCCCTCTCTGACAGAAACAAAGTGATGATCATTTTACTTTTTCTCCAAAACTAGAGTATAATTTATCATGATTACGCTTCTGAAATTACTTATCAACAAGAAATACTCCCTGATTATTCTTTGTAACATAAAAATCCATGCTAGATGTTAATGACTACAGCTTTGGCACCATTACAATTATTTACCCCACGGATCGCAACCATTCAAACTTTAAATTTACTAAAAATGGGTATCTTAGTACATATTAAACTAAGTAAAAGCAATTCTTGTTTATTTTCTTGTACAAATTTTTCCTATCACCTTTTTTCCAGCTCGTTTTAAAAGCTTTTCATTTTGAACTTAATCAACTTATATAATAGTGAACATTTATCACATCACGTTTAAAAGCTCTACCCTTTAGTTTAATGGCTTTCGAACTGACGTAAATTACGTTTGTATCCTAAATATATATTTAGTTTCAGGAATTTCTTTCTGTATAAAAATTCTTCTTACTTGTGCAGTCGTGTAATTAGTATCTCTTCCTTTTACCGACCTTCTTTGGTAATTTCACAACTTAAATAATAAAATTCTTGTATCGTGTTATTTAATTATTTATTGTTATCTTTTAGTTACCATGTTATAATCCTGTTTTACTTATTTTTATGTTCAAATTTTATTTCTTTTCTTGAAATGAACTCTCTCATTTTCTCTGTAACCCATCCCTTTTTTCATAACGATATTATCATCTTAACATATTATTTTTCCTGGACGGTTACACTAACCTTTATTACCTTTCTTTATAATCCTTTTATAGCTACATTCTTTGACTTTCTCATTTCATTACCACAGTTTTTGTTCCCCTTTGTCTATTATTATTATTACAAGATACTTGTAATGACATTTTACATTTACACAATCTTTTAAAATGTTTCAATCCACCATTTCAAATTAATGAAAAGATAATATTTTGCAAATTGTAAAATATTAATCTTGAAATCTTCCTTTAAAACAGGATATTATAAATACAGCATATATATATATATATATAAAATACGTAAGTTAAGTAATAAAAAAAAGTTTTTAAACACACGATTTCAAAACAAGTCTAAAAATAAATACGCGTTTCGACTGGTAAACATTAATTATTAGTATCAGTACGGAAATTAGCAAACAAAATATAAAAAAAATATAATTCATCTTTTATAATGAATGTTTAAGATAAAAATTCATTGTAATTTAATTTAATTTAGGGATTTGGGATTATTATAATTTTAAATGCTATTCAATAATTTTCTGTTTTTAAATTTTATTTGAGTACTATAAAATATTAAGTAAAATATAAAATAAAATATAATAAAGCTAAAATATAATATAAAACAACTAAACATTTAACACATAGACAAATAAGATTAGTATTTTGTTTAGAAAAATATTTTGCTAAAGTATTTTTTTGTAAAATTATAGAAATGTTTTACTAAAATAGAGGTTTAAGCATTGCCCTATTGTTTCATTTTATAAATTTAATCCTAAAAAAAAAAAACAGCTCATAGTAGGTAAATATTTCAGTGAGGTTGTAACGGAAATAATAAATTTTTTATCCTTTAAATTAATATGTTTCGTTAAAATAAATATTATTCTGAAAATTATTTAAAAAAAAAAAGAAGATTTTATCGGTCGTAATTCTGTTTACATATAGAAATCGATGTAAAAGATACATATTAAAAGAATGATATTTTATTTTATATTCTTAGGAAACACTAAAGGTAACATGAACATAAAACTCAATACATGGGTAGGAAAAGTGAAATTTCGAATATTGTTTCTCCATAAAATGTAACGGTTTTGTTTACTAATTATAAATGTATTCAATAAAATTTTGTAATTAATTTTTGATAGCTACAGAACAATTTTTAGAATCTAATAATGAAAAACCATAAAAAATTCACTTTTTTTTTTCTAAATTCCATTTACAGGGATCAATGCAAACGATACATCTTTCTACAACAGAACAGAATTAAGTTTGCAATTGAAAATATCATTACACAATAAATGTAAAATTAACTTGTTTTACCGTGTAGTTACTTTATCTATTTCAGCATACGTCATTTAGTCATTTCATAATGTTATTACAAGGAAAATTACTATAAAATTCGATATCATCACCCATAGTGAGGTATCTGAATAAATTTACTGCTGAAAGATCATAAGGTGTCATAAAAAAATATTATTGTAAGAATCATTCAGAAAGAGATTCCTGTGGTTTAAGCAAACATCCGTACGCATAACAAAAGCAGAACCATACATATACTTTTTTCATTATACGTGTCAATGTGAATAAATTAGAAAATAGGGTATGATTTATTACAGAGGGATGTTAGAATAAAGTGTTTGACAATTGCTTTATACCATTTCTATAATTTCGGTGCATAGTGATTCGTATTAAAAAAAACTTATTTTAAATTACTGCGTCTAAATTATTGAAAACATTAATATGTAAACTATAAATGCATAATTTATTATAACATTTTAATTAATTAAAAAAAAAAATCTGATGTCAACACTACATGACTTCCTTTTATACCTATTAAATTACATATACACATTTTTTTAAGGTGAAAATTGCAAAAAATTTTCTTTTATTAATAACTTCAGATCTTTTTTTATGTTTAAAAAAATGTGATTATTGAATTATTAGTATTGTAAAAGTGTTTTTTTACAATCAGAAGTTAATAATTATTAATCAGTCAATATATCTCAATTAAAATAAAAAAAATAAAAGATAAAAGGAGATAAAGACCGATTCTAACCGATTTGCCTTCCCTAGTAAGATACAAATATTTCATTAGTTAAAACTCTTATTTGGCTATAACTAAACTCTTATTTGGCTAGAATAACGTGATATATCGTTGAAAAGCTCTTAATGAGGGCTTATTTTATTACTGTAGTTAAAAAAAAAGTAAAAAAAAACAAAATGTTTTTGGATTTTTTTTTTTTTACTCTTTTGATTCTGTCGATTCCAATCAAAAGGGCATCTGCACAACTAAATGTTACAGTAGTCCTAAATCCAACACTTCAATAACCTACGATTAATCGTTTTTTGGTTATATGCGATACCTATACGTACATACAAAAATGCAAACTGCGTACAACAGAAGTCACGCCTAAACTAGTCAAGATGGATTCAAGGATGTCAAAATGGATATTTCCGTTGAAATCTGAAAACCGAAATTTTTTTGCTATCACAATATTTCTTTTACTTCGTACAAGGAAGTAGTGAGTAGATAATGAATAGGTTTTTTTTCTTCTTTTTTTTACCTCCGTAATCATCTTAGGTATATCTTCAGAGAATGACATGAATGATTTGTAGCGTGTGTGAAAATTCCATGCCTGACCGGGATTCGAAGCCGGGAATGAATAATTTGGAATGAATATTTAATTAATCTTTTATTTACAATTTTTTTTTTCTTTTTTTTTTTTTTAGTTAACAAAATAGGATACTTTTAATGGACTAATAAATTTAAATTAGGAATATAAGCAACCTTAGAGTAGCGTTCGTTACTAATACATAAATTATAACTTAGCTTAGATCATGAGTTCAGCAAAATTAATATTAATTTCTTATAAGACCGTGAGAATTAATTGACGTTAATTATGATATAGCTTATTACCGCATGATAATCGAATTTATCTATATTATAGAAATTTATTATTATAAGCTACGTTACTGTAATACTATCAGTGAAAGTAATACTTATTTTATTTTCATTAAAACTTTCCATTCAAAATAATTATTTTTATTATTGAAATACCTAATATTTTAATATTAGGAATTTAACTTTCGGCTTATCGGTTTAATTTTCCAGTTAATTATTTTATCTCCTTGCTTTTTCAGTTAATTAGGTATGTGTTTATGTACATTTTTACGTAATATAAAAATTTAAATATGTAATGTGTACATATATTATGTTTTTTTATTTTTTTTTATAAATCTATCGATAATAAAGTTAAAAGGGAAAGATTTTAATATTGATTATTTTTAACGCATTTTTATACATTAACTTTTTTAAGGAGATTTTATTATTTCTAGCTATTTATTTTTATTACTTTTTCCTGATTACAACAAACTTTTTACTAGGAAGTATTGTAATCCATTTTGACTAGTTTCGGCGTGACGTCTGTACTTACGTATGTATGTATCTTACGTATCTCGCATAACTCAAAAAGTATTAGACGTAAGATGTTGAAATTTTGGATTAGGACTGTTGTACTTTTCCTTTTTATTGGAATTGACTGAACGAAAAATTTCCAAGAAAGCCCAAAATCTAAAAACATTTGGATTTTGGACTTTTTCTTAACTGCGTAATAAGCCCTCATTAAGAGCTTATTAACAATATATCATAAGTGGTACTTGTTTTCATTGGTTCTAGAGTTATAACCAGATAAAATTTTAATTAATGAAATATTTGGATGCAAGGCACATCGGTTAGAATCAGATAACATCTTCTTTTTTTCTTTTGTTTTTTACTTTTTTTTTTTTAGTTTAAATAGAACAGCCAGATATTTTTTACACATTAAATATTATTCGTTTCTTTAATTCTACCGCTTACCTATGACGTCAAAAGCAGTAGTTTAGTGCATTTTTGAGGGTAGGGGTGCAATTTTGCAAATATTTTTATTTTTTAATCGTTAACAAAAGTTCTTGAGAACAAAATTATAATATATAATATTATAATTATAATATAACCTTAATTAAGCGAAATCTTGAGATAATAAGACTGACCTTGTTCGATAACCTCACTCCCTTGATCTTTGAAGTTGAAAATTTATTGGCTTTAATAGCCCATATTTAAATGTAATCTGATCAAGTTGGTGAAAATCGGTTCAGTAGTTCGGAAATATAGGAAATATAAGGTGATTTAGAGGCGAACACCAAATACATGTTAGTACGAACATTAACATCCGGGAAATTTCAAACCGGTTTTTTTGGGTTCCTTAGGTGTAAAAACGTCAAGATTCGGTGAAAACTGCATGTGCCCAAATTGAACCGATTACATTACTTTCTCTTCTAGAGCTGTAGTTCTGCTGTAGCGGTAGACGGAAAGTAAAAATTTGTTTTAATTTATACAGTTTTGGCTGTTAATAAGATGAACTGCAGCAAAGGAAATGAGTACAGTAATGCCATTTAAAAGTATATAGTTCACAAGATTTAGAAGAGAAACAATAAATGTCACAAGACTTTAGTTAATTTTCCTAAAATATTTTTTGAAATAGGCTGTTTTTTTCAAGACCATCATATTTTAACCTCCGAAAAAGTTGACATTGGAATAAATTGTTTTCATTATTTCAACTCATTCTTCCACAGAAAAGATTACAATTATTTAAAATTGTCATTATATAAAACTAAAAAAAAAAATTGACCTTAGTCGGTTGTGTTAAAAAAATACAACAGTTCAATTATTGTAAATTGTTTATTCTGCGATTAAATAATTTTATTATATGTTTGTTTAGCATAATCTTAAAATTATTCTTCAACAGGAAAAATATTTAAAATTTTGATTGTTGTTTTTTAATAAATAAATGCTTTTAATTTGGTTTTTTATTTGAAACCCTCTGATTCACAATTGATTATAATTATTAACATTTTGATTTAAATTTTCTTTTCTTCTAATACGATTTGTCTTTTTAGATCTAAAAGTATCAGAAAAGTATCAGTTTGAAAAAAATTGAAATTATGTAATATTTTTTTGATCTCAGTAAATAGATTTGAATAAGACATTATTAGTTTTGTATATCTGCGGATATTATTTTTGAAGTGAACAATCTTTTTGGCGCGTTGTGCTGGATACTATTGTGGTAGTCTTTTGCATGGAGAAAAAGATAGCTGACTCGTAATCAAACATCGTATGCATCGCTAAGCATATATATATATATATATATGAGATATATATATGTATGAGAAGATGACATGGGGAGAGAATTTACACATATATGCGTATAATATATAAAGAATGAAAGGTGGGAGAAAAAGAAAAAAGAGGTTGGAGAATTGGATGGATCATTGATCCGTCAGTGATTCCCAATACACTTCTTACTTTTACACTTTTTACTTACTTTTACTCTTTACTTTTTACTTAACTTTTAAAGAGAGAGATACTTTCTGTATACTTTCGCATATACGCATATACGTTACATCAATATACAATAAAGGACGTTGATTCCACTTCTCTTTCTTCCGATCTTTTTCTCTCTTTCTGAATACACCAG
>JAAAKQ030009507.1:0-18432 GCA_010016005.3 Zanna intricata | reverse complement strand
TGTACAATCTCAGGTCGACCACCCCTGAAAAGTGTGGTTAATTGAAACCCAACCACCAAAGAACACCGGTATCCACGGACTAGTATTCAAACCCGTATAAAAACTATCAATTATCATGTAAAAAAATTATCCATCATATTAAATTACTAAAACATATTTTGATTCGCTTCTATTATAGAATATGCAGTCGCGTTTTAAATAAGAAATCAGTATAGGAGTTAAAAATTAAAAACAATAAGAATTTTTATTTTACGGACTGAAAAAATCGTATCTACTGTCTTTGTTATTTTTTTATATTTTAACTTTACCATTTAGCTCTGTAGGAGAGCTATAGTTTTAGAAGGGGAAATATTGTAATCGGTACAATTTTTTTCTTATGCGGTTTTCATCGGATATTTACGTTTTGACAACTAAGAAACTCAAAAAAATGGGATGGAAATTTTCCGGATGTATGTACAGGTGTGTTCGATGTCAACATTCTAAATTACCTTATATGTCTAAAATGACTCGACCGATTTTGACCAAATTTGGCCAAATTACTAATATAATTGGGGCATTGATACCATTAGATTTTCAACTTAAAAGGTCAAGAGGGTGAAGCTGTACAGCAAGGTCACCTTCAGTATCTTGAAATTTCGCCTACCTAAGATCTTACTTTTCACACATGCACATTTGTTAACAATTAAAAAAAAAATAATATTTCCAAAAAATCTTTTGCAAAATTGCACCTCCACCCCATAAAACGGTCTAAATAAACTAGCGGCTAAATGGGTATACCTGTCTTTATCACAAGAGCGTTAGTGTAGCACTGACGTACAGCTGCTGTAACATCAGCAGCTGAAGTGTTGTGATGTACACAACACTTCACAGTTGTTCACCGGTGCACAAGTGACCGGTGGAATAAAATAAATGAATAATATTTAAAGTGGCCGATAGAACCACCACACCCGCGCAAATGAAATTCAGTATTAGCGCGCGCTTTAATTGGAATCACTGAATTAAATGAACAAAAAATATTGTATTTAAATAAAATGATAAATATTTTAAATTAAGTTTTGTGTGCAAGTCGTGCATCAGAAAAAAGCAGCTTGACGGGAAAGTCCTACAACTGGGCTGTCAGCTTTGTTATAACAAATCTTTATCAATTGCATGATTGAAACAAATCATTTATTACCTACCTAACATAAATTAAATCAGTCCTTCCGAAATCATATTGACATAAACAAACACATCAGCCTAATAAACTTAAACTCTTTTTGGGTATTGTCTGGTAAAAATATTTTTTTAAAAACTCAGCCTAAAAGTTTCTCTGTCACGGACAATCTTTTCTGAATTGTCAAATTAATTTTTTAAAAGGTTAAATGAATTATTTTTTATTATGGAGAATTTTCATCTTTGACATTTTAGATTTTTTTTAATCAAGGGTTTTTATCTGCTTTGTAAAATATCGGTTGAAGTCTAAGAGGAAGAGTGACGATCTACTTTATGTTCTGTATCGGTTATACGGTGATCTGTGTCTGCATCTGAAAATATTCAGATCTAAATATAGCTGTTGTAAAGGAGTAATTTTTGTCACTTGGCTTATGGCACAATAGGTTGACGTACAAATTCCTCATCTAGTCTGGTTCTGTTCCAGAACATCCATATAGGTACACCTTTTTTTCTTTTTTCCGGTAGTTCCGGAGGCTAAACAGAAAATCTTCAGAGGATGAATGAGGATGATATGTATGAATGTGAATAAAGTGTAGTCTTGTACTATCTCAGGTCGACTACTCCTGAGAAGTATAGTTAATTAAAACTCAACCACCAAAGAACACCGGTATCCACGATCTAGTATTCAAATCCGTATAAAAGCAACTACCTTTACTAGGATTTGAACCTTAGAACTCTCGACTTCGAAATCACCTGTTTTGCGATGTCGCGTTAACCACTAGACCAGCCCGGTGGGCTGACCATATAGGTACCCTGCATCATAACAAAGATTTATTACTAAACCGCTATTGGTATTTTATGAAACAAAGAATACGATATAAAAACTAGTTTTTACGGTATCGTCAATATTTTGGGGAATTATTTGAATGAAATTATCAAAACGTTTAAATTTGTTTAATATGTCAAATTTCTATTTGATTTTTAATCAGTTTTCTCAGTTTCTGTAGGAAACTTTACTTTAACTACAATATTCCCATAGTTATTTGTAGTAGACCTATATCCTGACCCTATAGGAGAAGACACCCTCCATCACCCCCACCGTACCTAGGCCTTAAGGGGTTTTATCGGAGGTCGTCTTCAAAACCTCAGCATGTGATATATTTCAGTCCGTCTCATCCAGGATGCCACCGACGTGATGCCACAAGTGACATTCCTATTGGTGTACTACTCTCTATAATAAGCTCATAACAAAACACATCAACTAATATAGTTTAGTCCATTCAGTCTTGTTTAGGACTATTAAAGTTATAGTTTAGTCCATTCAGTCTTAAACAAGACTGAATGAACTAAACTATAACAACTACGAAGGAACTGAACTACTTACTCGAATAGGTATAAGTGAGTTCAAAACACAACGCAAAACAAAAAGACGAATACACCAACAAGACAAAAATAAAACAAAACACAACTGAAAACAGAACAATAACAAAGGTAAAAATCCAAGCGGGGCTCTATATACCTTCAGCAATCCTTTTTTTTGCTAAATATACTATGAAGTTCTTTACAATTGCCCATTCGGCTCGGCTTCTCCAGTTTACACGGAGATCCAACGCCGACCCGAGAAGAATCGACTGATGGTCTCCGTGCGCTTCAACTCATACTTTGAGCATTCATAAAGGACATGGTAAGTATCATTCAGTTGTCCACACTGAGGACATCCCAGAATTTACCAGGCCGAACTTCTGCAGTCTGTCTCTGAAAGCGTCATGATTGGAAAGAAATTGCGTCACATATTTATTAGGGTGTACCCAAGAAGCGTTTTCCAACATTTGGAAAGAGATCATACATATAACGCCCACCCTCTGTCTCATCCCACCTAGCCTGCCAGAAGGTATTGCCATATTCTTTAAACTCTCGAATTTTATCTGAAGTCAACTCTCTGGACTTCTTTGCAACATAACGCTGTTGCTTCTCAGACGCAGTCAAATCACTCAGTTATGTCAGATATCAGTATCACTCCTGCAGCCACCTATATTGCTCTCCCCTGAAATAGTACGGTAAATACCCGTTATCTTAAAAAAATATAGGGCGTTGAACCCTCAATAATATGTCTCGATAGCTTTTATATTTTAGCCTATTGCCCAAACAGACACCCGCATAATAGCTTCGCACACGCTCTGGTGCAGGATGCTCATGGTCTTAAAGTTAAAACTCCAATCAGGATTAACCACATGTCGAATACCAAAGAAAGCACTAAAGACCTTCTTCGCGACGTATCAAATTTCAGTTCTTCGGTGCTCCTCAAATTGGAGTTTCTCAGCAAGAAACACCCCGAGGAACTTTTGAACCTGAACCTACTTGATACGCTGGCGTGATATTGAAACTCGAATTGGCCGACTCAGTGCCAAACAGCTTTTGAGGAGCTTCATCGTTGTCTTCTCCGGCTGAACCGGAGAATTTTATGTGGAATCTTATGTTGATGACTCCACAGCTAAAGCATCCTGCAAGCTTGAGTAGCTAGGAGATCTATCTCCCATCGCGAGCATCCCCCGACCAGCAGAGACCAGCCCATCGTCAGCATAACTCATGATGCGTCACCCGCTGGGCAATCTCAGTAACAGGAAAGAATCAAATTCCATCATCCACAACAAAGGACCTAATATGCTGCTCTGGAAACATCCCTTGGACAGCGACTTGCAAACCTTACGGCTGCCCTCGCGGAGCAGCACATCCCGATGACTGAAGTAACTTTACTTGACCTTACGATTCACGTTTTACTTTATTTAATTTTTTTTACTTTAATTTTTCTGGTAAATTTCATAAATATTTTTTTACATTTTTAATTTATTACCTCACAAATTCCTAGTATGTTTCATAGGATAACAACCTAACTTAAATATCATACCTTAAATATCTACATAAATATCTAACTTAAATATCAAATCAGAATATTTGATTAACAAGTATTTTTAAAAATTCAATATATACGAGTAAATCATATTAATTTAATTGAGAACATGTGTTCGTTATTATTATTGATTTTCACAATACCAATTTTTGAATATTTTAATTTTCAATTATTCAGTTACTTATTCATATCTATTTATTTATCTATGTATTCTCTAAATTGATACATGACCATTACGTAAATTATTGTTGATGTTGATAACGCAGTGATGTAAAAATACTATATTCTTAGTAGAAATCGAACTCAGGGCCGGTTGAACGAGAAACTTATTGGTTTATATGACCTTAAATTGTTATATATTTATTTTTTTGGAACTCTTTAATACATTTTTTTTAATCCAATTCTATTATACAGCTCCACCTGTTTACTTAAAAACATTTCAGGTTTTTGTACCCGAGAAAAGGGCTGTGCTCTTTGCTTGTTTATTTTTTTTTAATTTCTATTTATTCACAATTTTTCAAGGTTGAGACGTATCGCACGCTTGAAAGATATTTCATGAACGTTGGTGAAGTTGTTATTGAGTTACAAAAGACTACAAACGCACAGATAAATATGCAATTCAAATATAATACACTTCTCTTGAAGAAGTATGGTTATTGAAAATTTAAGGATCAAATCCCAACGGTCAGAGCGAAATTCAATAAATTGGTTCCTTTAAATGATCGAAGTTATCACTGATGGGGGAAATTCCATTACATGGTGTCGATATATATTTTAAGTTAGGATTATAATATTTGCTAAGTTGAAAAAAAAAATTAGGTACAACATTATGTTACTATTATATATTTATAAATTGTTACTATACGTATTTATTTATTCTTTAAAATTTTATTATTTTTTTTTTGAAGTTTATATATGTTACTATGGTTAGACAAACTTGGTTTTCAATTAATTTTGATAACGTTCAAGTTTTACTGAGTTCTGATTGCAGAAAATACATGTCGTTAGTGTCACTTTAGTTAGCGAACATGAATGTCTAGACTTCTATGAAAGGTGTAGGGTTTATACAAAATCTACTTCAGTAGAGCTTTATCACGTCCATTGCAGGATTTCTAATATCGAATATATTTCCCCTTATTCCTCCTTTTCTCATGATTCCTTATCCTGATTTTGACATTTTCTTTACGTTATTAATAAACTATGAAGTGTTGTTCCAGCATTATGATCTACCACTGGTAAATTAATATCCCAGTAAAATTAGAAAAAAAAAATAATAATTTGATAATAAAATAATCTATATCAATTAATAAAGTAATTATCAGAAGTTATAACTTTAAGTAAAACTTAATTTACTTCGTCGTTATTTTTTAAATTATTTTCATTACATTTTTAAAAAATAATTTATATCCATCATAAAAGCTGTTTATATTTTGGCAAAATTATTTTATTTATGAGAAATGATTGTCAAAAAAATAAATGTTTTTCATTTACCATGTTCATGTAACCCATAAATCAACAGATTACTGTTTGGAGTTGTATAATTTCTGATCGAGGATATTCAAAAATATTTTTGGGAAGATTGATTAGGCATCCTGACCCCTGTAGGTGAATACACCTTCTTACGATCTCTGTCATCACACTACTCTCTTCGTTTTTAGCCCTGATGGGCTTTACCGGAGCCCATCAGGGGTCCGGTAAAATCCCCCATCAGGGGTATTTTAGACTCTAAAATTGATAACACAACCCAGTCAACAGTTTGGTCTATATTAGGATGCCACCGATGCAAATGTTTCGGCAGACATTTTCCATCATTGTAGTTATTGAACCTTTTTTTTTTTCTTTTTTTAAACCTCTGGAACCACAATTAAGTATTACATCAGAGTATGAAGATGAATGATGTGTAACATGTGTGAAAATGCCATGCCTGACCGGGATTCGAACCCGGGACCTCCGGATGAAAGACCGAGACGCTACAACTGCGCCACGGATGCCGGCGTACTTACAGAATCTATTATCGCCTTCATATATAAAAATAAAAATATAGGAATAATGTATGAAAAAGGAATATATTTAAATATTGTAGTCGTGTCGAGATTAATGCTGAAATTTTTTCAAACGTTTTTGTTTGTAAAAAATATATGTTTGAAATGAGCGTCTGTATTAGATTCTGATATAATTTTGTTAAAAATAATAACCAGAGTTTTCATTTTTGTAATAAATTCTATAAGAGTACTTTAGTTTTGATAAAAAAAATTTTAATATTAAATTTGTTTGGTGTTGTTAAAAATAATGCTTATTGGTTAAATTCAGAAGTAACCGATACGTCTTGTAATAATAAGTTCTGATGATAACAAACAAACTTTTTAAACTTTTGTTTAAAATTTTGTTTTTCTAAATTATTTTGTCGAAATAGATTGGAGGTTACAAAAACAAGAAAAAATTCTTAACCCTGGTAGTTTATTATTAACAGCAATATCACTTAAATTGTTACGAAATGAAATACCATTTATTGGTATTAGTTTCAAATTTCCTAAGCAGATCGATAATTAAGATTATTGCAATATAAACTGTTAACTTCATTTACAAATATAAAAATAAAATCAAATAGATTTAGCTCTATATTTAAATTAGAACGTATAGAGTTAAGGTGTGTTTATAAAATTGATTGATTAGACGTAAAATCCAAGCTAATTATATAGTTGTCATTATGTTTCCTTTTTTAGTTGAATGTTCATGTAAACAAATAATGTTCAACCTTTTTACATTCAAGAGCCCCAAAAAGTAAATAAATATAGATATAATGAATATTTCGCCACCCCCAAACCCCAACCCAATGAACTAGTTAAAATTATTCAGCTGCGTTGATAGAGACGGTTACGAATATGTATGTATGAAGTCTACAAACATGGGCAATTTACAGGTCCAACTTGATGTGTACGTGCTCCTTGAAATTCGGTCTGCTTGCATAATTTTCACTGTGATAGCGAACATGCTGTGATGTTCGAACATGTATATGATACCTTTGAACATGTGTTCTCAGCAGTATAAATGGGCAGTAAGGGATTGCAGAACGTCAGTTTAGTTTCGAATGCGAATCGTGCATCTGATTCCTTTATTTAAGGTTTTAAAAGCGTAGAATAGGCTGTTTGTTAAACTATGCGATCGAATGGGCTAAAAGAAAAACTCTTCTTTTCCGTACAAAATTTGGTTATTGCGGAAGAAAGTGTTAAACCGATTATTGGAATTGCGAGATGAATTAATAATATTTTTCTAGGATAAACAAAGGCCAATCTCAATTTTTTCACAGAATAATTAGCATTATGTACTTTTGGCTTACTTAGCTGATGTAGTTTTGCATTTAAACGACGTGAATGTGAATTTACAAGGATGTGATAAAAACATTTTTTTAATGAAAAAAATGTTGCTTTTACTAAGAAACTTGATGATATATATTATTCGCCTACAAAACAAACATTTTGACATGTTTCCACACACTTTCGATTATATTGAGAAACATTTGGATAAAGAAGACACTATTATTCACCACAGTTAAGGTAACATAAAAATGCATTTGCGCAAAGTAAATATTCAGTTGGCGAAGTATTTTCCGGAAGGTAAAAATGATATTTTGATGAGATGGCACTGAATTCATTTAGTGAAAACGTTGTTGCAGCTACTAAGTAACCAGTTGAGATTCACGACCAGCTCATCAAAATGTCTGCCGTTAAAACATGAAAAGTATAATTCACATTTGAATGTTTAGATACGTTTTTGCTTGCTTGTCCAGGTGAATATGGAAATTTAGTCACAGGAGCATTGAAAATATTAATCCCTTTCGCCACGCCTTAACACTGTGAAAAGGGTTTTCCGTCTATGGTTGCGCTAAAAGCTAAATATAGGGATCGTATTTTATCACTTAGAAAACAATTTGCTTTGGTGTGTTTCTTACATAGATCCACATGTGGAGAGATTTTAAATGGAAAACAAACAGAACTATCTCATTAATTTATTCTCTTTATATGAGTACTTATAAATTTTAAGTAAAATATTTACAATAATTTTTTTTCTCATAAAATGACTTTATTATTGTTTACGTGTAAAGTTGAAGGCTAATTTTGCAACCCTCTTTTCATATCACCGGACATCCAGGTTGAGAAATACTGATGTAAATAAAGTGATCTCGTAGATACAGACTAGCCATATTGAAAGTGATTCATTTCCAAGGCAACACTAAACATACATTTATGCTCCAACTGTTTTATACAGTGAGTTTAACAGTGGCTTGCTCTAATCCGTTATTCATTCACTACTGTTTGATAAGCCAATTAGAAAACTTTTCATGACCTCAGTCTGTTTACAGCAGGATAGAAGTACGAATAAATGAAGTTTAAAGGGATATTCCTTGCAGCGTATGTTTGTGCGTTTTTAATTGGCTGCACTGATTAATTTGTCATCATGTATCTAGAATAACTTTTGAGCGAGTGTTTCGATTTAACACTCTCTTAAGTAAGTTTTTTACCTCAAAATTACCTAAATTATAAACTATAATTTTGTAATCTTTGTAACTCACTATTACAATCATTTTTTTCGAGGAGGAAAGAACTTTTTACAAGCCCTTGGCCATGGCTATCCGCATATAATTAAGAAAAACTTCTTTAAACTTCCAACAGATTTAGAAATATTTTTAAATTCTTTTACTGCATTTGTAAACTTAAGTACTGGTAAATATCCCGAGATCCTGTTTTATAGTCGTTTCAATAATCTATCCATACGCAAAAGTACACGATAATTCTATGGTAAATAAACGTATCACGCTTCGATTTCAAACATCAACGCTTTAATGTTTCTTAAAGATTTATCAGTAATATGGACTATATATTTAGTCACAGATGTATGACTAATATAATATTACATTTTTTAAGTAAAAAAGAGAATATTTTATTTTGTTTTATAATAGAGTTGGTAAAGAGAGGAGGAAATTAAGGTTTGTTCTTAAGGTGTTCAACTGAAAATTATAATTTGTACTACATTTAATCAGTAAATATGTAAATGTACTTTATTAATATAAATATATATATATATGTGTGTGTGTGTGTGTGTGTTTACATTAGGTAGCATATTTATTAGTGCCATGATAATCATAACGGCAGTTTGTGATCTGATGTGTATCATAATTTTCTCCCAAAATTGAAACACCCATTTCCAGGAATAGTGAAAATTCCATACCGTGCATACTAAATAAACTGAGAAATGAAGTGGTTTCCCGTTTTCTGATTTTATACTGAATATTATAATTATCAGATAAAGTAGATCTAACAGGTGATTTTTGTATTTCAAGTGCTTTATATACGTTACAGCTTTAAGAAACACTGGGAAAATGATACAAAACAGCAAATTAAGATAACTTTGTTGTAAAACTATTTTTTTTTTCAACTCAGTACGAGAAATTAAGCCATGTAATTTATATATAAAAACGTAAAATCAGCAATTACTATTACATATTAAACTTTTAACGAAATTATCTGGTTGATTCACCTTTATCAGTTATTTGTAAATTTAAATTATAGAGCAATTAAAAAAGAACATGTTCTAGCTATTTTCCTCTTGGATAGTAAATGTCTTTGCCATATTTTCGGTTGCGTATTGTTTAATTTCACTATACTGATAATAGTACACATTTATCTATCCTTATGACCTAGGTTCTAGATTACTTAAAAAATAGATGACAGAAAAATGTTCTAAATAGATTTTTTTTTATTCAAATAAAGATATGTTATAAGTTATTATCTCAAATGAAAATATTTGGATCTTTTTGAACGAAACAAATTTTTGTGAAATTTAAAAATATGTATTCCTATCTTTATGAAAAAAAATTATAGTTTTAAGAACGCTTTAGCATAGAAGAAAAAAAAGGAAATAAATATATTTATCGTCAATCCGCTTAAAAATTATACTAAGTAATTTAAGCTTAAGAGTCAGAGGTGCTTAGTTTCCTACCCGTCTTTAAACGGTTATAAACAATTGTAAACTTTAAAAAATTTAAATTAATAGACTGGTAATTATTAATAATGCAATTTTCGGGAGTCACTTCATTCATGTCAGACCGATCTACAACCATTACAGATACGGCAGTAACAGATTGAACGTCAAAATAATGAAATGTTTTATAATTTAAAATTTTATGTTTGTAATTAAAGGATTCAACTTCATTAACTACCAACTTTCCATCTGATTTTTTTAAATTTTAATAGAAACTGGCATACTAAATTTTTTTAATAATAAATTAAAACAAATCGACATAAAGAGATGCCTTTACAAAATTTATGTAGGCATAGAATACAAACAAGATCTTTTATTCTCAAAACGTAAAAAAAAAATACAAAATATGGGTGGATTAATTACGAGTATATAGGAAATACTCTTGCTTTTTTTTTATTGTAACAGCCAGGAAAGTAGACCTGTTTAGCACGGGTTTAAAAAAACAGTTATGACCTAAATAGACCTATATTTGTATGCACTGTCATGTTTGAAAAACGGTAAGTATGATTTATATGATACTAGTATATACTCTCTAATGTTTATAATGTTTGGAAATGTAAAATATTTTAAAGGTTTGGAAAGATAAAATATTTTAATATTTTCCCCTTGTTCTTTGAATGTGTAACAGCGATGTGAGCAACAGTTATTTACATATTCATGAAATGCAAAATTCTACTTTATACAAACAAAAAGGATACGGTGTTTTTTCTAGGCTGTAACTTTAAACACTTGAACGTTTGATTGCATACTGCTCGTTAAAATTTTTCAATTAGAATAACTTTCTTGGTAAAAATTAATATTCTGATATTAACATTAACATCTTTTGTAGAAACCAGATTTTAAACATAACACGAATCATAATTTGTTATAAGCGTAGCAGTTCATATATCTTTTCATTCACTCTAGAGTATTATTTTTTAAATATTGTTTTGCTAATTAAATTTTTTACACATTTTGTCAAGCATGGCTCGTTGGTCTAGGGGTATGATTTTCGCTTAGGGTGCGAGAGGTCCCGGGTTCAAATCCCGGACGAGCCCTAATTTTTTTTTTTATGGATTACAATTTTTATTTTAGGAATTTTAGTTAACCATGTATAAATTTTTTTCAGAATTAATTTTTATTATTTTATTCCGTTGTGAATAAATTATTCATTAAAATGGAAGACATTTATAGATTTATTCAGATAAAAATATAAATATTCATATCTAATTATGTGATATCTTAAAAAAAATTAATAAATACACACACACACATACAACACACACACTAGTACAATTAATTTAACGTAACCTAATATCAACGTAGCCTCAATTTGAGGTTATGTTGACTTTGATGTATTTTTCATACGCGCTTATGCAGTGAGTTACAGTGGTAAGGCATTAAATTTAATGCTTGTGTATAAGGTCTACTCGAAATTATTAATTATTTCATCAAATTCTGTTTGTAATTACCTAATTTTCTGAAAAAAAAATTATATATATATATATATAATTTTAATATTAAAGAAAACAATTATACTTGTACAGTATAGATTCACAAAGGCTTACAAAAGAGATCTTTAGTAGATTTATACAGCAGAAACTTAAATCACATAGTTCTCGGAAGTCGACAAAGACGTTCAAAAATTAAATATAAACGAAAGCACAGTTCAAAGATCAATTTAGAAAACTTATAAAAAACGGTAAACTCCCAGAGAAAACCAAAAGACCAGGAATAAAATAGACTAACAAAGAAAACGAGAACAAAGTAGCAGAATGAGAGAATACTGGAAGAACAAAAAGAATAATTCCGTTTGACTTTACGTGTGCTTGGTCCCTAGAGGGCTAATCGAAAAAATTATACCTTTTTTAATTTTCTCATTTAATAAAATGTTTTGTGTATGTTTTGCGCAAAAAATTATACAAAAGAGAATAATGAAAAGCCGGTCTTCTTGCGCAAAATTGCCCAAAAATTTTTTTAATATAAATTTTGATTTTATTAATCACCCTATAACATAATGCATTGTAAAAAAATAATGAACAAAAAAATTAGAAATGACCATTTTTAGATCAGAATTCCTTTTTTATATCTATTGAAATGTAAAACGCGTTCACAAGCTTTTCATTTCAGATAAATATCTAACAAAAGAACAATTTGAAAGCTAAAACGGGAATTCTTGAAAAATCCTTTTATGCACATAAAGTATTGTAACGTGTACGCGCGTGAGAGAATGCTTTTGTGGGTGTTTTGGAATCTGTGCTGAAATTTTTAATATTTTCCGGTAATATTCTTCTGATTATGCTAACACTTTTGAAACATGATTTTATTTTTAATTATTATTTAAAGTCACACAGTTAGATTTAATATTAAAGAATTTAAAAAAAAATTAAGCAAGTAATATTATATGATATGGTTATCAACTAGTTTTAATGAATCATTTTACTGCAAGAGCAAAAGTAACATCTAGTGAAAGTAGTTTGAACTTAAACAGTAAAAACTATAACAAAAGATCATTCGTAAGAACTGCTTGTGACCTTCACCTACGAATGGCGGTACTTTTAAATTAATTTCATAACGGTGTAGCTTTACTTATATAGTATTTGTATGTCGCGAATGTAACATGGCTCGTTGGTCTAGGGGTATGATTCTCGCTTAGGGTGCGAGAGGTCCCGGGTTCAAATCCCGGACGAGCCCTATTTTTTTTCCCTTTTTTTATGTTTACTAGTATGTTATATAGGTTTTGTACTTTCATAACATTATAAGGTATCTCTGGTAAACAATCTTGTTCTTTCTCATATTTACTCCTTTTTCTCTTCAATCAAACATGTCACTACCACTATTTGTGCCTCAGTTTCAATTTTTTCAGTAGAAGAGAGATCAGTACTTAATAATTAATTAATAACTGGTATAATTAATCAGTTTTATCTAAGTTTGATTAAATCATATTTAACATTTTTCTTTCGGTTAATGTTGTAATGTTCAGTTCTTGTAATTCTGTATACTGTATTACCCACTTTTTTAATTTAAATATTAATTTTTAGATTCTATAAATGTATGATGAGAAAATACAAGTGTGTTTTTTGTTTATAGTTCATCTAATAAAAATATTTTCAATTTTTATGTTGTAGTTAAATTTTATTTTATCATTTTAATATAGTGTTTTATTTTGAAATTTATTCTAACAAAATTAAATTTTTGAACTTTATTGAACTTGAACTAGGTAAATAGTGAAAACATCTAAATACCACTTGGTAATTTAATTAATTAAAAAATTAATGACTTTGTAACTCTGATTATTAAGATTCGTTTTACTATTTGAAAGATAACTAGTTTTATTATTTGAGAGATTATTCTTATAAAAATGTAAGCCTCCAACACAAAATCTCAGTGTTTTATTGTGAACTTAAATGAACTTAGAGATTTAAGTATTCAAGAGAAGAAAGGTAGAAAATCTATTAAAACTTACCATTAACATCAGTGTACATTATTTCTTCTACTGATGATGCCATAATTTACTTAATTTTCTGTGTATTGCTTAAATATATAGTTTAATTTTCAATATAAATTTTTTAGATCAATGATCCTTGGGAAATTTAGAAAAAGTTATATCTCTTATCTTCTACAATTTTTATTTTTGATTTAATAACAGTAACCAACTGTGTTGTTTAAAAGTTTGCCCTAAAATTGAACAGTCGCTGGTATATTTAATAATGTTTTAATTAAATAATAATATTACCTCAAATTCACTTATAAATAAATTGGGAGCTAATTATCTTTAAAATAATATATTAAAAGCATTTAGATCAAAACAGAACTGAGCAATGAGTAAAAAAATTGTTGAAAGAACCCAGCAAGACAGTTTTTCTCAGAAATTACAATTATTTTTTTTATGTTATCATTCTAAAAAGTTTGAATTCTGGTGGAAAAATATATACTCTTTCTAAAGTTAACCTACGAAAATATGTCAATTTAGTGATGATAATAAATGTATTTATCAATTAAAGTACTTATAATCACAATTAGTTATAATTAACTTCTATGTTAATTTAGATATAGTAAAGATTACTATAATTACAGAATTATTTTAAATTGATTAGTATTGATTGATGATTAGTATTTTATGAATTGAATTTATAATTTTATTGAAAATTAAAAGTTCTGTGCAAGTATGTAACCAGTTTCTGAAGCAATTACAATGGAATTTCAAGATAAAGATAGATTCAAACAGCAGTTCACTTTACTCCTTCACTATGTCAAATGTTAAATTTAGTTTCATTCATTTAAAATCTTTTTTTTATTACTTTCAGGTGAATACACCAAAAATAGCTATATTAAAGGAGAAAGTATGCTGATCGTGTAAGAAAAATGGGGTATCGGGATTTTTACTTTTAGAATCCAACTAATTTATCAAGAGCAAAAAAAATTTATTTATTTATGTGCCTATTTATTTAATTTAATTTATTTTATGTGCCTATTAAATTTATTTATGTATGTGTGTCACCCTGGTTTTGACCTTTTGCCATAGGACTGACCAAACCGATTTTCTTCAAATTCGGCTCAAATATTTCTATACATTAATCATGTTTTCCAGAGTTCATGAGAATATCACAGAAAACCAATTTTGATATATTCCGAGTATTTTTAGAAAAAAATTCACTTTGGCAAATTTGTTACCTACTTGGATACATAAATAATCAAAAAATCATTTTTTTTTTTTTACATCAACTTCTACCTCTTAAAATTGAAATATATATTTTTTTTCTATCTATCTTCGGTTTAATATTTTTAGAAGCATTTTTGGTTTTTGTACGTCATACGTAGGGCTAAAAAAATTTCTACAATTTTTCAAGATTATATACCTTGGACTTAAATACAGAAGTTTCTTCGAAAACATTTACATTCTTATTTTAGCCTTTACTGGAGGGAGTGTACATGATAGGGACTTATAAACAGACTTAGATAAAACATATCAAGTAAATTTGTTAAACTTAACCTATTTAAAAATATCTTTGGAAAAATTAAAAAAAAATTTTATTCCCTCCTTTAAAAAGTATTATATCCTATTTTAGTTTTTTTAGCTCTAACTCTTTAAATTTTTAAAATTAATTTTAATTTTAATTTTTTGCACAAGCAAACTTTTAATTATTTTTCTTTGTCGCTTAAAGGGCAATTAAAATTGAATTAATTTTGGCTTGTGTATTTTATCTTGGGCGCACAATAAGGAACAGTTTTCTCAACATGAAATCCATCTTACTAGCACATTGAGATAAACTCTAGGTCTTTCAGCTTAATTGAAAGCCATCATCAGGAGTTAAAAATATTACATTAAAGACAAAAATTAAAACATCATTAGTTAAAATGTATTAACAGTCATGACTGTTCAGTCCTAACAGTATACTGAAGGAATATATATAATCAGATGGATTAAAATGAAATCGGATGGAATAGTAAATTAGTATTTCTTTATATATATATATATTATTTCTCTAACTTTGCCAAACTCATATCAGAATATGGTCATACATACAATCATGATAATTTCATGAAAATTTTAGCTATTTCTTATACATATTATTATAATAGTTCTAATTTAGAGATATATCATATCTAAGGTAATAATAAAAATTTAATTAATGAACAAATAATCTTTAATGATGATATATTATTTAAAAACATACGATATATAAATAAAAAGAAATAATAATTTAATCTAATATATATATATATATATATCTCCATGATAACATCATTCCATTTTAATCCACCACAATACATAAATATTCCATCAGTATACTGTTACGACCGGACAGTCATGACTGCTTTTACATTTTAATTCATATTTTAAAATATCTTGACATCAATATAATGTTCTTTAACTCCTGATGATGACTTTCAAATAAGCCAAAAGTTTTTGGGTTTATCTCAATGTGCTGGTAAGGAGGATTTTTTATTGTTAATATTATTTAATTATATTTAAATAATAATTTGTCATATTAAATGAGGTAAAATAAATTTAAAAAATATACATAATAAAAACAATAAAATATCAATTTTAATAATATAATGCATGATAAAATAAATAGTTTAAATTCTTATTATAAATTTGGAGATAGTGTTGTCAATATGACACAGATTAAGTGCAGTAAAGAGGAACTTAATATGGTAACATATGCATATAAACATAACAATAAACAAGATAAAATAAAATACATAATGAAACAAACAATAATTGATACTGAAGATAACATGTATAAGATTCATAACAAAGATATAAGGGATAATATAAGAAATAATATATCTACTTTAATAAATAACAATAATTATGAGTAAGAAATAAATCTATAAAGATGATGTAAATAATATGAATTCAAAAGAAACACAACAAAAAAAAATTTAAAACTTAACAAATTAATAATAAAGTGCAAATAGTAAAAGCTGATAAAACAGGTACACCCGTTATCATGTACATAGAAAATTCTATAGATAAAACTATTTAATTTATAAATGATAACAATTTTACTAAAATTAAAAATCTCACAAATATATGATATGTATATAAAATCAAAACTTTAATTAATGTATCTAAATATGTTGTATCAGATGATAAAACAAAAATAAATTAAAAACAAAAATATTAATAATTGCATGCCATATGTGAAGGTTTTACCAAGAAAAAATAGAACTAACACACTGATAAGACCATTAATAGATTTTACAAATTCACCAACATAATTTTTAAGCAGATTTTTAGCTAATATATTAAAAAATTTCATTAAATTAAATAATAACACAATTTAAAAAATAATTATATCATAGACATTTTACGTAATATTAACATAAATATTAATAAAAAATGCATATCTTTACATAACTGTAATATCTATTCTAATATAGACTTAAATAAAACTATATTAGAAAATATTTAAACAACAATAATGAATAAGTAATTATCATTTAAACAAATTAATTAATATGATTAAAATATGTTGTGATTGCAGTTACTTTACTTTCAACAATAATATTAACAACCATATGGACTTGACTATGGGTGAACCGTCATCGGCAATTTTGGCAGACATATATTTGCAGTTTTTAAAAAATACTTATGTTAATAAAGTTCTGACTGAAGATAATATACTATTGTATAAACATTATGTTGATAAATATAAAATTATATATAATGAAAATCTTCAAAATGAATGAAATGTAATATTAAATTAATTTAAAAAAATTGGTAAATACATAAGATTTACTACGGCAATAGAAAAAGATAAATGTTTGACCTTTTTAGATATAAAAATGCTTAAAAATAAAATACATAACAAAATAAAATTAGAAATCTATTGTAAAGATTCATTAAAATACATAATAATTAATTATCATCCATTTCATCCTCGGTCCCAAAAGATAGCTGTTTTTAATTCATTGTTATATCCATAAAATACCTCAACATGAAAAAATTTTCTTGAATAAAGAAATAGAAATAATTAAAAGCATTGCTGTTACTAACAGTTATAATTTGATACTATAAACAAATTATATAATAAAATTAATAAAAAAAGTACAAAATTTTTACCATCCCAACCCCCGTAGGGGAAGACACCCACCAAGTGATGATTCCGGTCGCCAAACCATCCTCCCATTCCTAGCCCTGAGGGGCTTTACCGGGATTCGTCTTATTGACCTTTGTACTGATTACATATCTCAGTCATCAGCCAGGTCTCGGTCGGGATGCCCCCGATGCAAATGCTGCAGTCGACATTTACCATCAGAGTAAGATACCTCAGCAGTGATAAAAAGGCTAAAATATACATAAAAAATGAATATACACCTTTTAGTCAAATAATTGAAAAAAATATATTAAAAAAATGGCATAGTACCTGCATATTCTAGTAGTAATAAATTAATTAAGTATATTAATAATAATTATAATAAAAAAAATTTATAATAATATCAAATTTGATAAACAAGGAATATAAAGTCTTGTTTGTGAGAATTGCAACATGGTATATGACCAATTGCAAATTTTCCATACTTGCAAAAGAGAACATAAATAGCTTTAAAAATAACAAACCAGAAAACTCTCAACTTTGACTAACATATAAAGAATATGGTCATTCATGAAAATTTTAGATATAATAACACTTCTAATTTAAATATAATAACTTCTAATATAATATAATATAATATAATAACTTCTAATTTTATTATATAATAACACTTCTAATTTAAGAGCCTCTGAACTCTCGAGGGGCCCCCATGCGTCCTTGGAAGTACTCTGACCCAGGGCACTCTTGCGTGTGCCCTGGACCAAGGTATCCTCAGCAATTGGGCTGCCTCCCTGGCCCTACACG
>JAAAKQ030009496.1:0-12495 GCA_010016005.3 Zanna intricata | reverse complement strand
TCTAATAAAGATTAAACAAAGGATTAAAAAATCCTTTAACAAATCGTTTAACACATTTGTGTTGTGTTAAGTTTTCAGTAGAAAAACATGAAAAATAGGAATGTAATCTTAAAAGAAGGTTGTTGAAGATTATATGTTTTAATAAAATTTGAATTGAGGATGACTTGAAAAATAGAGAAATGACGGCTGAATGTTATTAAGAGATGAAATAAATTTGTAGATCATGTATTAAGACATCCAGGTTTACCTAATTTGATATAGAGGAATGATTAAAAATTAAAAGTTAGAGCGAAAGATAAAGATTGTAATGTAAAAAAGAAAAGAACCGATGATAACCGAGGATGTAGAACGCAATAAAAAAAAGTCAGCATAAAACAGAAAGAAATGAAGAATAACATCAAATCAGTTCCGGACAACCATCATATCTTATATTAAATATAAATTAGATCTGGTATATGATTTATTTTTTTTAATATAGTGATTTATATCTGATGTTCAAATACTTCAAATTATGTATAAGTTTAAAAAGAGTGATTACTAATAAAAGTTGTGAAATACATCTCCATTTGTCTACTGGTTTCAACTCAACATTATTTGTTCCTGGATAATGTGTTTTTAAGATGTAATGTTAATGTACCAATACATAAAACACTGATACCAAACTTCATTATTAATCAGATCTTGTAAATAATTCAGAAAGAATTTAAATAGACTGGTTTTCTTGCATGTATTTTATAAACTAAGCTATTCCAAATATGAATAGTACAATGGTAGATCCAGGAGGGGCCATGGGAGTCATGGCCCCCAAAGGCCCGACGAAGGACTTGCATTTTGAAAACCCAGTTGAAAAGAATTGAAAAATTTAAGCAATACCGTATTGTCAAAATAATATTAATACATATATTTTTTTCTTAATAGGTAATTAAGAAAGACTAAGACGTCACTTTAATGCATATTCATAACACATGTATATTGATGTAGATCGTTTTACCGATCGGTGTGCTAAGACGCGTAAATCATCGAGACGAATTTATTTTGTAAATAATTTATTGTATGAAATAAAATGTATAAAATTTTGGATTGTGATATATTAATTATAAATATTGAAAAGAACAAACAATTAAAAATCAATTTAAATCTTCATCTAATTATTTTTTATTCCATCTTACATTATTACTCGTATATAATTGTGATTGTCTGCATAGAAGTTCTGATTAAAGTTGTTAAGACTATACAGTCCGAGCTTAAAAGTTAATTTATCTTCTGGAGTTCCCATAGGGACACTTCAAATTACTTACAGCTTAATTTTTATAAATCGACATAAAATTGAAAAAAATTTTTGAAATATGTTTTAGATTTGCCGAAAGCGTCCCTTTTTGCTTCTTTTATAGCAATACTAATGATTTGGTAAACGATTTTTCGTGATGAAAATAGTTCAAGATATAATATGTGTCCAGTAAAAGAGTATGATATATTATATACCCAACCCAATTAGAAGGGAGTAGGAAAATGTGACCCCTAGCCCCCAATGGCCAGCCCAAATTCGGCGGTCGAATCTGCCCCTAGAATAATAAGAGTTCTAGGCATATATTTTTGGGAAAGTTTTCCCCTTTCTTTTTAATTACACATTACACTAACACAATAATTGAATAAAAATAGTCTAAGCAAAAATAAAATAGATTCGTTATCAATGTAAACAAATATACTTTTCTAAACTCGACGTAAAAACCTTATAATACCTCGTAAAATTTTATCATGTATATCTTACGAACTATTTGTCAAAAAAAAAAAACACAAGAAAAAGCAAGAAGACTTAATGACTGTTCCACAGTGTGAAGGTTTTTTCTACGCTTCAGGTGAAACCGACTATACCTTTTTCTAATAAGCGGTCGAGATTGCAAGCAATTTTAAAGAGAATTTTAGATTTTTTTCATAACTTTTTCTATCCTGTTATTATACTATATTATGTACATAGCGTAATAATGTTGTTAAAAAAATATTTCAGGTAGAAATAAACGTTGTCTCTTTATTAAAAGCCAAAACAGATTTTTTTTTTTTGAGTGGTCATCAAAGTGAAACCGATCACGGTGTCTTTTAAAAATTATTTAAAAGACAAATGAAAGCCTGTTTATAAATTTGTTTAAAAAAATAATATTTTTAGACAGCTAATATGGTGTGGGTGTTTACAGTCTACATATTTTTTTTTAACATCTGGGACCACCGTTAGGTATTCCTTCAGAGGATGAGATGAATTATTTGTAGCGTATGTGAAAATGTCGTGCCTGATCAGGAAACCCGGGACCTTCGGATGAAAGGCCGAGAGGCTACCACTCGCGCCACAAGACCCGGCACAATCTAAACCTTCTTTTTTTTTTTTTATTCTTTTTTTTGAGGATGATAAAGGAATGCGTTTAAGCACGATCTGCAGGGTCTTCGCAGGATGTGTAGGGCTCGAAACCAGGACGCTAACCGCCCTGGCCTAGCATAAAGCTAAGTGGGCAATAGAACATGGAGCCGTGGCATCCATAAGCAGTGTTACTCCCACTACTTACCGACTAAACCTCCCTCACTGTATTCCCAGGGGCGACTGGATTCACCTTTCGGCATATTATCAGCCAGCCCTGAGTGTTGTAGCGGCAGATTAATCCTAATCTTGTGCCCTTCTGCTTGGGTTCCTGCAGTGGAGCCCCCTTCGAAGTCCTCCTGGGCTCATTGGGGCGTGTCGACTCCTCGCTTATGGAGAACCATCACGTCCCTCCTCCAGGAGACTACCCGTACCGCCCTACTAGCCTAATTCTAAAGGGGCGGCATGCGCATTGAAAAATGCGCGAGTGCCCCTTCGCTCTCGACCTGATCCAGGTTATCCTGCCGCTAAGTTGCATTGGTCAAGGATTCCATCTAACGTCGAATATTTCGTTAAGTATGAGTCATTTTATACTATTTTAGGCTTCATCACTTCAAAATGTTTCAGCTGTAGTTAAGATGAATTTAAATTTTTTAAACGAAATGGTTCTTCCGAGATAAAATTTTGTTAAAAAAATATGAAAAATTATCGATTAAGAGTCATGTTTTTATTGAATATATGCAATGAGAAAAACAACTCTCCTTAAAATAAAATGTTTAATTTAAATTTATAGAGTAGCTCAATTTGGGAACTATTTTCTTTTTCATCAATAAGGAAAATAGTCTCCAAACATTTATTTTATCTTTGTTTACGTGTGTGTATGCACACTTAAAAAAAGTAGTTTTTTTTAGTTGCTGTATTTTTTACAAAGAAATATTTTAATTAGTTTCCGTTATCCTTGCACGATAAACAGGGCTTTCTCTCTCTCTGTTTCTTACATTTGTAATAATAGTCAAAAGCTAATTATTTATTTGAAGTAGAAATTGTAATAAATATATATAATTAATATTAGTTTCGTGTTGACTAAATTTCAATAATTAACAGACTGTCATAAATTTACTCGATATATAAGGGCTCTCTTTGTGTTAACGTTATTCCATGATAAAAGTGTAAAATTATTATTAGTTGGTTGACTAGTTAGTATTAATTTTAAGCTATTGAATACTGCGTCTAACTGGAAGGCAAGTTTCTGCTCAGTAATTAATGGATTATTATAACATAACAATCAATGCATTAATTGTCTGATTATAATCTATCTTATACCAGTATACGAATAGACTAAAAAGATATAAGTGCGATCGGGTGCAATATGGCATCGTTATCATACATGAGGTGGTTACTATCTTGATGGTATAGTATCGAGGACGGTTAGCCTTTCTGTATGAGAGGCTGATAGTTCGAGGCCTGGCTGAACCAGTTATATCTAAGTGCTAACGGATTCTTGATACAGTTCTCGATTACAGTTCTTCTGCTAAGCTGTAATTAACAACAAACACGCCCTGACTAACAAACTCACTTTGTAATTATGGTAAAAACTGAGAATAGTCTTATTTTATTTCCACAATAACTTTCCTTCTAATGCATCCTAACTTCTCGGAATTTTAATTTTGAAACTGCCTAAATTAAAATTTAGTTGTTTACTTATGTTTTATCATTCTGTTTAGCCAAATTTTAAAGTTTTCAACCACTGTATTTTAGTTACCAGTCCTTTTGTGTGTAATAACTATTATTCACATGAATGATTAATTTTGTAATATTAAAAAAAAAGAAAACATGTATGTTCATTTTTTTATTAGTAAGAAAACATATTAAAACACTGAAATATAACCACTCATCATCCATACATATTACAGATGAAGTGATGTTAGTAAACTAAAACATAAATTAATACTTTTCTTTAGTGCGGGCAATGTACAGTAATTCACGCGTGAAAATATTTTACCGGTGACTTGTCTGAAAGAGCAGCGATCTACAATTTATTCTTGGTTATCTTGCAACCATTTCAATACTCTCTCTCTCTCTCTCTCTTCTCCATAGTCATTAATATAATATAATAGTTATTTTGAAAGGTTCTTATTTTTCAAAGATGAGCTCATCTTCAACGTAATAATGATTTAAATTACTACAGGACTACATATTTTTTTATTCGCTTAACAAAACGAATATATGAGTTTTTCGTAGTTATAAATATACAATCCCTGACTGAATCAACTATTGTATAGAATAATTCGAAACTGGAAAGCCGTTAGTTCAAAAACGCGAAATTGGGAAAAAAATTAGAAAATTGTTTTATGATATTAAGGAGTTAAATGCAGTAAATTTATATAATTTTTTACGTATTTTACGCAAGAATAATGAATTTACTCGAACATTAAAAAGGGTCCAATAAAAGATATTTTTCTTCTGTTTCTTTTCATTCTTTTAAAGAAAAACTTTGGTATTTAAATATAAGTGGCACAGTTTAATAGAAAAATAATTAGGGAATGAGATAAGAGCCCTTTGATTTCTTACTTTGTGATGAATAAAAACTTAAAACTCATTGAGAAGGACACAGTCCCAGTTTTCAATTTAGTCATAAAAAATGATATACAGCTTTTATGCAGAGTATCTTTCTATGCTTTTATAACAGAGAGTCGACGAAAGATTGACGAAGAATAAATTTTAACATCTTTCTATCATTTTTCAAAGATATCAGAGTGAAATAATATTAGCTTCGACTGTTTGATAAAGAAAAATTAGTAATTTGCGACAGTTAGATATTTCTGTGAAAAATCATTATTAATCTAAAATCTTTCTGGATGGATTAAGGTATACTACCAGCTCCTCATCAATTATTGTTTCCATACCGCACTCTTTGTAATTAAATTAATTTACAGTATTTATTCGTCAAACCTTTCTCTTTTCATTGGATACTTAAATTTATTATTTACTTTCAAAACACCACGTCTAAGGAATAAACAGTAAGTCTATAAGATTAACCTTCTCACAAGGCTGGTCATTGAGAATTACAGAAATTTTTCTGCATAATATTAATAATAACTAATAAATAAATAAGAAAGAAAACTTTCGTAATACTTCTTCCTTTTCATAACCTTGATTTTTTTTAACATTTTTAATCGAAGAAAGTAAAAACGAACATTGTAAATAAATTACAATAAGATTACATTACTCATTTACATTGAAATATAATAAATATCCTTTTTCTTTATGTATTTATAATTAATTCATAATTAATTGTCTTTTATTTTTCTTCACATTAATTATTAATATCTTCAGAAAAATAAATAAGTAAAATATAATTTCAAAATTTAAAGTACAAGGTTGGATGAAATTAATTGTTTTAAAAGTAATTAAAAACAAGAGATTATAATTAAAATTTAGTCTTTAATTAAGGTCTTCTCTTTTAATTGTCTTTGAATAGAGAAAAATAACTATAGCTGTTAAGTGTTTTAATTTTAAACCTATGTAAGATTTTCTTTTTTTCACAAAAAAATGACTGATTTCATATTTACCTTCAAAAAGCAAAGGTTTAAAAGAAATCATTGACCTGATTACAATAAATCAGATAAGCTTATGGAGATTAGTGATATAATACTTTTTTTTTATAATTACAATTACTAATTCAGTTTAGCCTCCCTCTCTTTTTAATAAATTGTATTAACATTACTTCTTATTTCGTTTAAAAATTATTAATTTTTAAATTATTTAATGTCTTGGTAGTCATACATTCCTAACTATAGCCAAAATATATAGATCTAAGATCTATATAAAATGGAATTGTAAAAGTAATATAGCAATGGAATTTTTAAAAGTTATATACATGGAATTCTAAAAGTAATTCTATTCTCTCCTTGTCAGAAGATAGTGATAATTGAAAAAAAAAAATTAAATAATACTTTCTTTAGAAAAAACATACAAGATTCTAAAACAGCATAGACTACATCTGGGTTGCTCTAAAGATAATGCGCTAGCTGATGATTTTCTTAAAAAAATCTTATATATGATTACGACTCACTTGAAAGAGTTATAATTGTACATCATTTGCAGTGACGGGAGATATTTAATACTGTTATTTAATAATGTCAATTCATCCACGAAATAATATTACGATTTCTGAATAATCCTATAAAAAATAACTTACCAATCTTTATAAGTTTTAAAGGCTATCATTTTTACGGTAATAGTAAAAAAAAAAAAAAAACTTGTAAAATGGCTCTCACTGGGGTTTATCTCAGAAATAAAATATTCTATTTGGCAAATACAAGGAGAAAATTTAGTTTTTAAACAATCAACGAAACATATTTTTAGAACAATTTATTGTGCTTTTCACACTGTCGTGAAATCAATTAAGGTTAAAATGAAGTAAAAATATTTTTTTTCTGAAGTATCCTTCAGTTTTTTATGCAATTCAAATTTTATGAAATTCAATAGCGAAATTAAGTTATGCAAGTTATGAAAAATGATATCGGCGAATAAAATAAGACCATCATCGCGTTTTTCATCGGCAAAGATATAACGCGACTAGTACAAGATAAATTGTATTGGATAACTTGTTAAGTATAGCTTTTAAAAGTAATAGAATACAGTAATTTTGTTCACAGATCGGAAGGTAATCCGACCGTTACTATTGTAAACTATTGAACACTTAAGTCGTGACGACCTTGCACGAAGTGTAAGTTACTTTACAATTTACAACGTGTTCATATATATAAATCACATGATAAACTACATGGCTGTTAGTCTAAGGTTAGATTTTTTGTATACTTATATTTTTAAGAAAATATACTTAAAATTACTTAAGATTAAAGTATTACTTAAATTATTTGTTATATTCCTTTTTATACATAATTTAACCGAATAACTTTATGTTATTCTACCAATAACAGATCGAAGTTATAAGTAAAAAAATTACTGTCTAAAAATAAGTAAAACTGCATGAATGTACGAAATCGTAATTTTAATCTCTATCTGAGAAATTCTTCCTCTACTTAACCGACTCGTTCAGAATAAACCAACTAAGCAAAAAAGTCGATTAAACCAAAGACTTATTTTCTAATGCCAACTGTTAGGATAAGCAGCTTTCTATTAACTATTAAAATGAAGTAAGTGGTTTATTGTATAGTACTAAACACTGATTAACAATAGATTACAGTAAATATTGTTTATAGTGACCTCCAAGGAACCGACGATTTTAGGTCATTATAACCTATAGACACTAAACCGATGTTTAGGTAGCTTTGGGACTATTCTCTCTTTTTCTGTTCTAGCCTCCGGAACTACCGTACGGTATTACTTCAGAAGATGAATGATAAGTATGAATGCGAATGAAGTGTAGTCTTGTACAACCTCAGATCGACCACTCCTGTTACATAGAGAATGGAATGATCTTTGTAACAGTTGTGATGCTTTGGGACTATTATGATATCCTATTTACACGGGTATTGTAATGTAATAAAATAATAATTATTAAAAACAATAATATTCATTTATTTCCGTAGTAAAATAATACAAAAAAAAAAAACAATAATAAATACAAAAAAAGTAAAGTAAAAGAAGATAGAGAATTGTAAAAATTACTTTTTCTGTAAAAAGTCGATTATTTTGCTGTGTTTCGAACATTTAGTCTTGCAATACAGTTTTCGAAGGTTCTTTTCTAAATCAAAATAAACACCCTTTGTTTCTTCATTAGTAATTTCTCTAAAATTGAGAAACTGGTAATCGGTTTTCATTGCCGTTAAACTTCTGGAAAATTTGGCGGGTTGATATCTTCATCGTTACCTTCGTAGTCATTACCCAATACTGTAAATCATTAATCAATACTGTAAATTTTCTCGTCCGAAAAGCAATCTTTTAATTTTGGCCAAATGGTTTTTAACCATTTTTCTGAAACACCGGTTAGAGCTGCTGTGGTCTCGCCGCTTGTTCTTCCCGACACAATATCGTGACGCTGAGGGAACCGTTGCCGGCTTCCGTGGCGCGAGTGGTAGCGTCTCGGTCTTTCATCCGGAGGTCCTGGGTTCGAATCCCGGTCAGCCATGGCATTTTTTCACACACATTACAATTCATTCATCTCATCCTCGGAAGATATACCTTAACGGTGGTTCCGGAGGTTAAACAGAAAAAAAAAATGAGGGAACCGTTATATCCAAGATGAAGTTATTTCACGTGGTTTACCGATCGCCTCTCACGTGACTCGAAAAAATTCCGTTAGAAACTCTTCCTGAGTGGTAAGCACTTCCACATCCTTAATAAGGATGTGAACCCTCCAGCCGCTCCCTCCCCACAAGGGCTGTAGTGGCGACCTCCACATTAAAAGATCGTTCGAAAAACAAAGATCTCCATTCTGAGCTATTCAGCAGTGCCTCCATCAACCCGCACCCGGATGTGGAGGTCCTTCCCCGGGCACTTAGATCTCTTCGCCCCTTTAACAGAGTGGAGGAGGTGAGCATAAGTCTTTCCCTCCAGCTTGATCACCACAGATTGTCAGTGCCGTTTTTTACTGCCACCTTCATCATAGACGCTGACGACACGCGAAGTAGGTGCACCAACATTTTTCTTCCTACCCTCCTACCTGCGTATTCTACAGAACGCCGCAAGATTTGACAAACCCGCCCAGATGGTCCAGTAAAAACATACTGCCGTACGCATCGTCTTCTCTCCCAACACCTTAGCAAATACTGCGAAAGGCAGGAAGCCACCTCACGAAAGTCATAGTCAGTTCGTCCAACATCGATTTTACATATAACATCATTTCCAGACAGGTCATAAGCAGCAAACTGCTGATGAGGGCTAAACCCGCCTACAATTTACTCGCACGAGCCAGATCCCTAGTCCAAGTTGCCTTACCTAGCCTCTAAATCAATAACCCAGGGCAATTCAATTCTCTCCTCCAGTTCAGTAATGTCCTCCACCAAGGCGGAAGACTGAAAAATATCTTCCGATCAGCCCCGCAGAACCATTTGCTTAAAGTTCCCCTTTAGCAACACCATCCTTATTTGCCCGCCAGTGTTCGTCACCCGACCAGGTCGCAGCCCGTTCAACAGTCCCATTCGGAGTCTGGGGAAGTCAAGTCCTTAAGATCTCCTGTGGCTACCATCCGCACCCGTGTTTGCATCACTCTATCTGCCAGGACAGAGAGGTCACGAAGATCATCCCACGCAGTCGATTGAAGCTTCCGACTAAGTCTACATAAGTCCTTTGAACATTTCTTTATCGCAACCCTCATCTATGGATTCTGACATAATAGGGTAGGCAGATCATTTACGATGACAAACAGCTCATATAAATCTCGCATAAAATCCCGCCGAAATCTCATCTTCTCTGTTTGTTTTCTTGTCTTATCTTCTTCTTCCATTCCGGATACAGCGTGGTGTGATCCGCAAGGTTTTTGATCAAGCACCTCCTCACTAGATGACAAGGAACGTTTACCACCGGCTCGCAGCTTTTTTTCTCCTCCAAAATTGGGGGAGAGTGTCTCAACCCCAATTAATTTTTAACTGGGGAATTTTTAATCTTCGAGGAAGAAATCTTCCTCGAAGATTTCTTCGTTCGGCACCCCAAACTATTTTGTCACCAGATCCATTTGTAAGGGACGGGAAATCTCTCTCGTACTCCTCGCTACCTTTACTGTCCTCAGACATAGCAGGAATCCCTCAAAACTAAAACAAACCAAAACATAAATAAAAGTATGTAGGGCACTTGGTTACCAAACAATCCTCAGTTACCAGTGAGAATCGACAAATATTTTTGTCAGTAACGAAAATGTAATACCTTTGTGGAATAGTAATAAAAGATGACTTACCTTTTTTTTTAAAGGAGCAACTGTAATATACCGGAAAAAAACAAAAACGAAACAATAACTCAAGAAAACAGTATGAAAATCACTTAATACAAGTGCAGCACACGGTCGTTATGCAGTTCTTGACAACAAACACAGAAACGTATAACTTAAAATAAACTAAAAAGAACAAAACCGGAACTTCAGAACTAAGAAAGAACAACAAAACACAACACTAACGAAAAATAAAACTAAAAAAAAAAAAAAAACAAGATAAACTTAATAAGTGTATCACGAGTTCACGAATGCAACTCTACAGAGGAGCTCAAATAACACGTCCGCCGTCAGCCGTACTTCAAGATCGACATTCGCTGTTTTTAGAGAGCCACACATTATAAAAAGTTAATCTTAATCTTACTCATATTTCTGAAAACTCTACTTTGTTTTTTAAAATGGGGCTTTTTTAATTTAGCCACTGAAACCAGTTTGTTTTGTTTTCTGTTCACTAACTCCGTTCTTTTTGTTTTAGAACAGTGTATGTAGTTCATTCCATCCGGAATAAGTTTTACTTATTCCGAATGGAATACTTTAGTTACACTGAGTTAATTCATCACTAAGTTATCACTTAGTGATGAGTTTTGGTTAACGCATCAAATCGAAAATATTCATTTCTTTTTGTTTGATGTTCTCTAGCTTCTTTATATGATTTAAGCTCCTTCATGTCGTCTACTATCCTCTTTTCCCCAGTTCTTATCTGTATCACTCAGAGGTTAAACAACCTTTTCTTGGCTATCGTTATATATCCATTGTTTATTTACGATATCCGTGCGTGACAGTGTACATTCACCATCTCTCTCTTTGTTTCTTATCCTCCGGAACTACCGTAAGGTATTACTTCAGAGATTGAATGAGGGTGATATGTATGAATGTGAATGAAGTGTAGTCTTGCACAATCTCAGGTCGACCACTCCTGAGAAGTGTGGTTAATTTGTACATTCACCATCTAGTTTCTTCTAATTATACTTGAAAATCTACATTTCTAATTTTATTGCCTTTAGTATTGGTCCCAGTAAACTTCCTTGTGATGCACCTGCATACAGAGTACAGCTATGTTAGCTCTTCTTGGAATTTTACAGTGAAAAACCTATTTATGAGATAAGACTTGATGATTCTAAAGAACGATTATGAGCAGGTATTTCTTTATCTTGTAGACGTGTTCTTCTTGTTACATGTTTTTGAATGCTTGAATTTTATCCATAAACAAAACGGGATTCCTATACTTTTATGTAAGGATTTTTCCAAAGTTGAGTTACTATTTCTTCAGTTGAACTGATTATCCTGTAATCCTGATTATCCTGTAGTTTATAAAGTCAATTATGTAAATAAGAATATAACTGTGTGATTTCGTACGATATATTTTAACCGAAGAAAAAGGAGAAGACCTCCAAAGAAGTTCCTCCTAAATTTGCTGTTATTCTCTCACCCACAGGTTCTCATTATTTACCATTCATGGTTTTTTATTTCATTACCGACTGTACATTAATACACTACCAATTTTAGATTGAAAACTATTCTACAATAGACCAGATTAGTTGATTTATAGATTAGTTAGTTTGTACGTTTAATATGTAGCTTTTGCAAGTAGATCTCATTATAATGTTGAGTTCGTGACTTTTTTTTTACATATATAGTATTTAAATGGTTAATAATTGTATATCACAGAGGTACCGTTCCTACAAAGCGTTTACGTAGGGTAGATTCCGTTATCTGTTTTTTTTTTTTTTTTTTTTTTGTGAAAAACAATGTGTTTTTTGTGTGAAAGTACAGTCTCTACATTTAACATACACTTCGAATAATTTATGTTTTCGTAAAATAATACTAATTAATTAAAATTAAAATTATTTTTTAATAATTAAATAAATATATTAACCTACTGTTCTTAAAACCTTTATCGTAACTTCTTATTTTCAAAAGCGGCTTAAATTTCATTCAAATTTTTATTTTTATTATTATCGTGGTAATAAAATGTTTAGTTAAAGATGAATACTTAGGGCTCCCACACAAATATAGATCCTCTATAAATCTTTAATGATGATGTGATAAATATAAACAAATGTTTTATGCAATAGTTTAACGAATGAGGAAAAATGAAATGACGATAACCCTTTTCTTGGACGAGAACAACTGTCTACTACAGTCTACACTATATTTTTTTTTTTATTTTTTTTTTTTTTTTCGAGGGCGAACAACGCCTGAGCGTTATTATCGCCCGGATTAAATCTGTTATTAAAATCTAAAATTAAATTAAATTAAA